>PVKN010029870.1:0-12883 GCA_004027915.1 Capromys pilorides
CCTTGTTCAGTAAATTCCAGCCTTGGTTAAATGTCTTCTACAAGTGACATCCATTAGTTGCCCTCTTTCCGTAGCGTTCCGAGACACATTTCCAGGTGCACACCTCCTACCTTTAACATATGGGAAAAGTCTTAATTTCTTTAAAGTTGTAATTGTAAGGAAAAGAGAAGCTGCTACAGTGGTGGATTTTTTCTGCTTATTCTTGCTGTTTTTATCTTATGAATTAAGAAATCACATAGTGATGAGACCAAAATCTCTTGTCTCTGAAAAAAATTCAAGCTTAAAATTTGAGTTTTTCAGCAGATTAAAGCACCTGCAAGCAGGTGCAGGGTCTTGGGGTTCAATCTCCATGCCTGCTATGCTGGCCCCACCCCTGGGGCACGCTGAGATGGCAGTTGAGATGGGGCATGGTGGTGTGCACCTGTAATCCCAGCTCCTAGGAGGCTGTAAACAGGCGATCACTATGAGTCTAATCTAATAGTGAGACCCTCAACATCCTGTAGACCCTACTCTCCCCAAAAATATAATAAAATTAAATTAAAAATCAAAAAATAAAAATAAAAAAATAAAGTTTGAGTTTTTAAAAATTACAAACACTAGCCTATAATTGGCTTTGTAAGGAGAAGTTCATTTTACTTTTCTCCCACTTCTTTTCCTTTATCACCAAGCCTCGTATCATTGTTGCTACTTTGAAATTTACATTGTGTCTTACAAGCATGCTGCTGTGGCACATAATCATCCTATTTGTCTCTGCACTTATTATGGAAATCCAAAAGTGAGAAGGATTTAACTGCAGGCCAACTCTTTATCCTCTATGTCATTTCTCCAAAATACATTCTGAGGAATTCTCTAATAAATAAAGTTGTGGGGAGGAGGCTGGTAGGTTAGCTCAGTGTCTAAAGTGCCTTCTTCAGCAAAAGTTGGGTGGAAAAGGCTCAGAATTATAAAATATACCATAGATAGATTTAAACAGAAGTCACTGAATGTAGGTAAAATTCTAGCCAAGCTCTAGGAAGAAGAAATTTTGAATAAAACAGTACCTGATTTTATTAGTCTAGTACAGCCCAATACCCAAAAAAGTAAGAGTAGCACCAGAACAAAAAAATATAGTCCAATCCTACTTTAATGCCAAAAAATTTTTTAAATCCTAAATAAAATGCCCCCAAGTAGCATCCAAGGCCATGTTAAGAAAATAACACATCATGACCAATGAAGCCACCCCTTAAGAATACAAAAATGGTGGGGTCCAATAACTGCAGTCATTGGCTCAGCTGACTTACAGTGCCTTGAATGTAAAGTTGCTCTAGCCCTTCAAGGTCATGAGGACACAGAACATAAAACAACCTGTACTGTAGCCACTTATATCTCAGTGGAGTCCCAAATTTCCTGTTCAAGGAGATTATGTAGTCTCAGAGGAAAGTGATCGATGCTGTACAGTGTACCTAAGGAGAGTCACCTAGAGAAAAAGCATTCTCTCAGGTTTTCACAGACAGCAAAATGGTCAAATAATGGCCGTGATTCATCCAGATGGCTGACACTGACAAAAGTTCTGCAAACCGCAGTACATGGTTTCAGGGTAAATCCTGAGGAGACCTGACTGACTTTGTCCGATACAAAAGTTACATTTTTTTGTAACATAGGTCTTGCTTTATCTTGGTCTTAACCATCCAGCGGAAAAATCTAACCATGAGGTATAAAAAGGAAAGCTACATTAATATGCTGAGTTATAAAGGACTCAAGTCAATAGCTTCCAATAATGCCAGATGAGCTGATAATCCACTACTGTTATGGACTATTGAACTATATATACAGCTACTTTCTCTTTGTGCAATGAAAAGAAAGATCTGTACTAATGAGGTTTAGACAAAAAATCATGTCTGCATCTTGTACTCTAAACAACTATGATGAAGACAACATTATGCAATGTATTAATTATTGTAAGAACAATTTTAAAAGGTGCTCCAGCTGGGCCTGTGGCTCATGCCTATAATCCCAGCACTTGGGAGGCTGAGGCAGCAGGATCGATATGAGTTTGAGATCAGCCTGGGCCACAAAAGTGAGCTCAAAGCCAGCCTGAACTGCATAGCAAGACCCTGTCTCAAAAAAGAAAAAAAAAAAGGTGCTCCATATATTTGAATTGATGAGCAAATGTTAAAAAGAAAAAAATTTACATAAAAGGGAAAAAAGGACAAGCCCAAGGAAGAGGTAATATCCTCTTGTGTTAATCAACAAAAAAAAAAAAAAGATAAACACATTGGACAGTCATTTTCAAGGCCCTGTCAACAAAAGACAGTGGTCTCTGAGGAGTGGAAAGCATACAAATGAGTCCTACAATCAGTCACCCCAGTGTCCTCCTGTTGGGGGCTGCTAACCCATGGTCCACACAAGGCACTGTAGCAGAGCACAGTGGACACCCCAGCTAAGAAAGCTAAGGGCAGATGCTGGGAGGCCAGGGTAGTAGTGTTTATAGCTGAGAGTACCAGAGAGGAGAGAAGTACAGAAAGAACTCTGGAGATACATGTAAGATCTCCTTAAAGAGTACTGACTAGAGGGGAGAGAAAATTTCCCCCACCTGGGGGAAGAAGGAGCTGAGAGACCTGGGGGAGGAGCATTTAGTGCTCACGCTCTGCTGGAACAGGGTGTCTCCTACTGGGAAGCCTGGTGCTCACAGTTCATAAGGTAGGGCTGGAGGGGTAGGGGGTGGCCCTTGAATAAAGACTACTATAATAAATACTACCTAATACATTTTAAAGACAAAACCCAAAAGATCAAACTGTTTGCAGATAATTTATGTCCTGAAGCAAAGTACATCAATATTTATAAGAACACAAAATTTTCCACACCAAACAAGCTAGAATTCACAATGTCAGACATCCAGTCCAAGATTTCCAGGCATGCAAACAGGCAGAAATACTCCATTCTGAGAGAGGAAAGTCACCCAACTAACACTAACCCAGAACTCCAAAGGTGTTAAAATTAGCAGATGTAGACATTAAAAACCATTATAACTAAATTACAGATGCTCGTAAATTAACTACAGACATAAAAGATTTCTTTTAAAAATTAAATCAAACATCATCTTGATCAAAAATACACTAATGTTTGAAATATTTCATGATTCAAAATAAAAATTAAAAAGACAAAGTTTAACTGGGCGTAATGGTGCACACCTGTAATCCCAACACTTGGGAGGCTGAGCAGGAGGACCTCGTTGGAGTTTGAGGCCAGCATGGGCTATATACTGAGCTCACTACAGCCTGTGTAGTGAGACCCTATCTCAAAAAAAAAAAAAAAAAAAAAAACTTATTTCTTTTCATTTGTATCAAATTTTCCTCATCACCATGTTCTCTCATGAGCTGAAGCCAGACTATTTCCCTCCCATATGAATCCTGAAGCTAAACAGAACTAAGCGTAAATTAGCCCCTTTGTCCACCTGCTGCAGTTTTAATCATCCTGTGCTTTTTATTCCTGCCTCCAGGCACCACATACACACCTTTTATGTTCTGTAAAACATCTGAAAAGTCTTTATTTTCTTCCTGGTGCTGGAGAATGAACTCTGGGCCTCATCCTTGCTAAGTACATGCTGCACCTTCAGGCCCACACCTCCAACCCTGAAAAGTCTTTAAATAAAGTGTATCCCAAGTGGTAAGATCATGAATATTTAAGCCTCGGGACAGTAGCTCAGTGATAAAGTATTGCTCAGAGTGTTCAAGGCCCTGGGCTCCATTCCCAGCACCATCTAAAAATGTTTAAAAGGAGAGCTAAAGGCATAATTTAGTGGTAGAGCACTTTCCCAGTGTCTGTACCTTCAACACCCAACACCATAGATAGATAGATAGATAGATAGATAGATAGATAGATAGATAGATAGATAGATAGATAGATAGATAGATAGATTCATTCTAATCTCATCTGATGATCGGTATGACTTAAGCACAGACCTATTAGAAAAGCTCCGGAAACACCTGGTACAGCCATACAAGCAAATCCAAGCTATGTTCTGTAGATCAGAAATTCCACCAACAGGAATGGGAGGGACCTAAAGTCAAATGCACTTCAAATAAGCTAATAAAATTGGACAGGTTTGTCTACTGCAGTACTTCTTCCTGCTTTTGTTCATTATAAATGCAGACAGTACCAGAACAAGAGAGACAATTCTATGTTGATGCAAAATCAGTTCCAAAATGTACTGAGTAGAGGAGAAAGGCAAGGTACAGAACAGTCTGTGTAGCATAACTTTATATATAAAGTTACATAACTTTCTATAGAAATGGTAGTATTATACATATATATATAATACTATATATAGTATTATAATCTATGTTCTCTATATATCTCATTGTACTATTTTATACTAATAGTAGTATGCTACATACACCATTCTGAACCTTGCCTTTCCCCTCTACTTAATATATAAAGATACATATATAGACAAGCACCCACATGTAATTATGGGTGTTATAGGCTGTATCTGAAAAACATGAAGGCAGTAGCAACCATGTTTATCTCTGGAGAGGAGACCAGAACACCATTATGTGAAGTAACAGGTAGTAGGGAGGATTATTTTTCACTGTAAACCTCTTGTAATAAATATTTACATTTTTCACTTTAATAAAATAAATGGCCACTAGTTTTCAGCATATTAGAGATGGCTGTGGATTCATTATTATTTTTCTTTCTTGCTTAGGAAAACAGTAAGAGAACAGATACTTTCTATCTCATAGACATTTCACCATGGGAAATAATCCCAAATACAGCCTCCTAGAACATCATCACCATTCTATGTGGTCCTGTGTACCTCACAGAATCACAATATAAGGTTTCTTTTCCTTATGGCAGTGGGTAGGTTATAAAGATGGCAAATCAGTCTCTCAGATTGCATTCTATGCTCAGCAGCAGCTACCTGCTGGTAGTGGGCTTTTCTGCCCACTAGTAAACAGATGGTCTCACGTTGGCTGCCCTGACTGTGGAGTCACCAGCAACCCTGCATATTAAAGCTGTCAAAGGACCCATCTGCCTTAAGCAGCTGTCCAGGCATTTGCCTGTCTGAATGCTGGAAACCTCAGTATAAGCCCAATTTCGGGCCTTGAAATTTCTTATTTTTCCTGTTCTATTTCTGTGGATGAAAGCCAGAAGTCAGTGCCATCTGCTTCTTGTTTCTCATCAGCAGTATACTTAATATCTGCTTAATTAAAGGATTGCTGTTACTGAGTTTAACAGAACATTTGACCTGCTTCTCTGTTGTGGCTTGCTTATGTTCTCCTTAATTCTCCCTGAGAACCATGGGCACACACACACCAGGAAGCCGGCTGCTGCGAGGCCACTGTGCATCACTGTTGCTGGCAGGAAAGGAGATGTAAGGGGACAGGAGCCATGAGGCACTGACAAGAGGAGGGGCGAGGAGCAGCGTGAGCCACCTCCCTTGGGTCTCAGCTGTTTGCTGTCCACCCAGCAGCTGTAGCCACCTTCATGCTGTAACCAATGTGTCTCTCCATCCCTCTGTGTACAGTTGCATGGCTCTTGGTCTGTGATCCCAAAGTAGTTCCCCAAAGCCTCAGCATAGTAACTTGTATTCCAGCTAAAAATGTCAAAAAAAAAAAAAAAAAGAAAAGTGTAGTTGAAAATAATGTAGATTGCCATCCACAGAGAATTTGTTGGTTATATTTTGGTCCATCACCGTGGAGTATTTGGTTCATTTAGAATTATAGCTATTAACCAGGCGTGGTGGCATATACCTGTAATCCCAGGATTCTTAGAGGCTGAAGCAGGAGGACCAAGCTGGAGCCCAGTCTGAGCAACTTAGCATCTTAAAAAAGGGAGGGGCAGGACTAGGTATGTCACTCAATGCAAAGACCCTGGGTTCAGTTCCCAGTAGCACAAAAGTGTGATGATGATAATACTAATAGTAATATTTTAAGTAAAATTATAATTGAAGGCATCTGACTTATTATGGCAGAAGACTGGCCACAACTCACCCTCCTCTGCCTCCTGTTAGCAATAGACATGAAAACATAGGAAGAGATGCTAGCTCTCTAGAAGCTGAAAACTTTCCTCAGCCACAGCATTCCTGACAGGGTGTCCTCACCTCCCCTCACCCCAGGAGTCCTTCTCTGAGTATACAGTAGAGAACAGCTCTTCACCCTCCCCCGCAGCCCCTCTCCACAGTCCCCTGGATTTCTCCCCAGAGCTCTCCTCTCTACCTGAGATGCCACACTTATGTTAGTGTGTCTGTTTCTTGCCTCTGTAGCAACTGAAGTATAAGTTCCATGTAAGCAGAAACTCTTTGTCATTTTTCCTAGTGTTCAACACAGTGTCTGCCATGGAAGATTCTCTGTAAATCCCACTTGAGTATTGACTGTGAAGTAGATGATTGCTGGCTGTTCAGTCCTCACTGTACACTTTGGCTGTGAGAAGATGCTAATACTAGCCTGTTTCTTCCTGGAAGAAAGGAACAACCCTTTTCTAGTGTCCCTCTTTTCATGAATACCTCTTTTCTTATACTGATTCCAGGATTACAGCTCTAAGCGGAAATGCATCTGGGGATAGAGTGATTAGGTATTTCAGGACAGTAAGTCGGCAGCTAAAAGAGCTGTGGCTGGAAGAGCCGTGGTGTGTTATATGCTGAGGGTTGCAGCTTTTGGTTCACTTTACTTTAACAACTAAACAACTAGAAATAATTTCAGACTCCTTGTCAGTGAGCTGAGGAGGAAGCAGGATGCAGGGATTCCTGCTCACATCAGCAGTTTCTTAATAAGTAAAAGATTTTGAAACCACAACTATAGGCTATGCACGTAAGCCAGCTCCCCAGCTTAAGAGCTGAGAAAGGGATTCTAACTACAAACAGGTGGACTGAAGATGGAACCCAGGAGGCACCATATGCCCTTTTTATGTGAGAACCCAAGGACTGAGTCGAGGTCTCCTTAGGTATAGAGCCAATCAGAAAAGATATTAACAGTACGATAGAGGTAAACAATAAGACTGAAAAAGTAAGACTTAAAGAAAAGCATGTGTCTGGGCTGGGGAGATGGCTCCATGGCACCAGTTCCTGCCTGGCAAGTGCAAGGTCATGAGTTCAAACCCCGGTCCCGCACAAAAAAAAAAAAAAGAAAGAAAGAAAGAAAAGCATGTTTCTGAAACAGGATAACAGAATGTTCATATTTAGAGACACTGTTTTAAGAAAGCATAGTTTGTATGTAAATAGGTCAAGATATGACAGAGGTGAAGAGTCAATAAGAAAAAAATGCAAAAATTTGAATTAAATAAGAAAGGATACTAAAGAATTTGAATGAACATTAAAATCTAGCAGGACATGGTAGTGCATGCCTGTAGTCCCAGCACTCAGGAGGCTGAGGCTCGCATGAGTTACATAGTGAGTTACGTAGTGAGTTCAGCTACATAGCAAAACCTTGTTTCAGGAAAAAGAAAAAAAAATCTGAAAATAGCACTTGATATTGCAAAAAGTAGAATTGATTTGAAAACAAAGTTTGAGGTGGTCTCTCAATAGGCAGAAGAAAATGACAGTAGTTAAAAAAGAAGCCAACAAAAGACTGAAAACAAAAAGTTAGCATTTAAATGGTAGGTACTTGAGAAAGACGAGCAGAAGTAATACTGTAGTTCCTGGATTCTAAATACATTTGTTGAAATGTTAACGTTTCTGAAATTAAAATGTAACTTAAAATTGATGGATTCTCATAGTTACAATGGGCAGTGTTTTTCTTGGTGATACACGTCTTACAGAGAAGATATATTTAATAAAATGTGGTAATTTAAAACATTCTAGACAAATAGCTTCCTGTACTGAAAACACCTTGTCTGATGATTTAAAGTGCCTGTTACCGTAGCGACCCTTTTAATTTCCAGGATTAACAACACATCTGTACTTTTTAATCACACAGACCTAGGGATGAGTGAGATCCCCTTAAAAGAACCAGCACTGCCTTCGTCTTCTGTTCTTTTGCAGTGAATGCTGGGAGCCACTGAAATAGCATCTTAATTTTTTGAAGGGAAAAGGTTAGGGTTCAAAAATTATATGTGCAACCAAGTTGTCATTCGCATTTAACAGTCAAATGCCTCAGAAAGGAGGCATGCTCCTGGGGCTTTTTGGAAGAGGAGCAGCTATGATCAGAAAGTCAAAAGCTGTCACAATCTCCATCTTTCATCTTCGCTTCTCTCTGCTTGCCAGCTCTGCTCTTCCATAGTGACTGCTTCTGTGATGGGAAATGTCTGCAAATGACTCCTATGATCTCATTTTCCCCCTTTGTGACCAGAAAGAAGTAAGGGCCATGTTCTCAGGACTGTTGTCCCAAAATGCCAGAGAAGTCTTTACACCATCCCAGTTGCTGTAAGCCAGAGCAATGAGATTGTCACAACATGGGTAAAACCCCTACCTTAGTGGCTGTCACTTTATCCAGAGGAGTCAGCATTTCCCAAAGCAAGGCAGTTTCCAGTCAGACCAGGAGATAAGCAGCTTTTGGAAAGTCAGAGGCAGAGCTGGGCAGGAGTGGTTGGGGATGCAATGTAGAAGACCAACATTTCCCACAGGAAACAGAGTGATCCGGGCAGGAAAAAACAAGTATTATAGAGCCGTTTCAAATTGTAAACACATAGAAATCATGTAAAAGTCCATCAAAATTAAAATGGTTAAATACATTGTAGTACTTCCAAAAAATAAGACAGCATACAGCCATGAAAGCACAGTCTTTGTATAATGGGGGCTCCTTAAAGCATGTGCTGTCTCTGCATCAACACCCCTCAGGAGGCTCAGGCCCTTCCAAGGCTTCTAAGTCAGCATTCCAGGAATGCACATCCTGAGAAGCTTCTAAGTGGTCCCAACACACACCAAAGTCTGGGAGCCACTGACTTCAGGCGTTGACAGAAAATGACCAACATGAGTATTCAAGTTTTCATGTGTACTCAGTGCAAAATAAATATCTACCGCCCCAATAAAAAGAGGCTAGAGTAAGAGGAGCACTAAGATTCAGAGTTACAGGAGGGAGGGGGATTAAAGATTAGAAATGAGATGAGCATGACAGAGAAATCACACAGGACCAGGATTCTGTTGATAATGTCTGCTCAGCCAGAGGAGTCATCATTCAGTCGAAGCAGTGATTTTTAATTAACCCATGAAGATTGCAGGGAGGCCCCATATGTCCACTCCCACATAGGAAAGCCCACCTGCAAATAGCAAATAGCAGGCTTCCACTCAACCTGTGCGTGTGTGTACTCAGACCCATCTGCTGTGCACCAAGGAGTACACAGAGATCCATGCTATGGTCCAAACCTAGGCAGAAAAAAATCTTAAAAAGTTGTCAGTGTGACTAAGCCAGGACCAAAACCAAGCGGTGCTGAGGCACAGCAGCTGCTGTCTCCATGTCACTCCCTCCACACTGTACCTGTGGACACTAAAGCGCTGCCCTGGGGCGGAGCTCCCTTAGAGGATGTGCAGGGTGCGTAGTCATCCTCGGCTTTTCCTGCTTTTATGTTAGACATTTTCTGGGGATTTTTGCATGGATCAGAGTGACTTATTTGCTTTATGATGTGTCCGTCATACCTTTCATATTGAAAGAGTAAATTTAAAAGTACAGAAGAACTAAACTTCTGGACATCTCCACAAGTAATGTATTCCTACAGAAGTCATCACATTTTTAAAGGCTGTGACATGAACTTTACAGTATAAGTTAAATGGAGCTCCTGTGAGATATTTAAGAATTTACCAACTGCTTAGTGGTTGCTATCTATTGGACCTTCTTCCTAAATTGCATGTCAAATACAGCTTTTTAGTGGGATTTTCAAAAGCTTTCTCAATGTGTTTATTTTGGATCTTATTATATTGGAATGAGGTTTTATGTAAGCATACCATACTGAACCAAGTATTTTATCTCTAACATTACTGCTCTATTTTCATGTCGTCATTCAGCACGCATTCATGGAGCACCCAGCACAGGCTGGGCTGCAGGTGTGGAATGGTCGTAAAGACAAACCATTCAGTCCTTTCTCCATAAGCAACTCTGTATGCTATAAGAAGGATGGAATGGAAAATAGGGGAAAGAGTTTTTCCCCAGAGAAGGGAGCAGAATATGCAAATTCTGATGGAGAGAAGTATCGTGGCACATCTGGAGAACTGGGTGATTGCAGGGGACCAAAGGCAGTATAGCAGAAAATGAGTCTGGAAAAATAAATAGGAATATGTAAAACCCATGTCAGCATACTTGAACTTTGTCTGTGGAGAGAAAAAATGAGTATAAAAATATAAAACCTCCCAATGACACACAAAAAACTAATGACACAGATATCACCCTGCCCAGGCATTTTCAGGTGTGCAAAATATTTTTTTTTCTTTTATTATTTATTTATTTGTTTGCTTGTTGTGTTTGTTTGTTTCTTTATTTATTTATTTTGTGGCTGGCTCAGCCTGCCCTGGTGGTGGCGCTGGCGCAGCATGTGGAGCCGGGGATCGAACCACAGTCTCTGCAGTTGCCTGAGCCCTCCTAAGCAGGCGCTTTAGACCACTGAACCATCTCGCCGGCCCCAGGTGTGCAAAATATTGAATGTTGAAGGAAACAAAAACGTGAAGAAAATTAGTTGATACAGAATGTGGCCCCCACGTGCAAAAAATAATGAATTAAGTAGAGAAAAAAAGTCAGGAATGGAGGTTAGAAGGGCAGAAGCAATCTTTAGTAATAAGCCCACGAATTAGAAATCCGCATAGGAAAGAAACTGTATAAAATTCCTTCACTTTTGTAGTTTCCCCACTGTTTTGTATTTTGGCTACCTCTGTAGTCATGAGCAATAAAAACCCTTTACATGAGAAATATCTAAATTGCTTAGCTTCAGAGACAGCAAGGAAGCAAGAGGCTAAAGAACCTTCATCCCAACCCAGAGTAAAAATAAAAGGTAATAGGAAGTACGGAGATAGATTTTTCTCAGAGGGGAAAAAAATCAAGTGGGGGAGAAGGAAAGGGAGAGGGGATGAAGAAGGAATTAAGACACGTTACATACATGTACCAGCTCCACACAAGGAATGTCAATGGTGTGTTCACTACAAACGTGAGCTGATAAAATATCTTTTAAAAGAATCTTCATCTCCTTCCACAGCAGTTTTTAGGTAGAAAAGATTTTTAGGGGATAGAATGATGGAAATGTGAACTTGGGAAAGTGAGAAACTTAAAATTGGAGACAATTTGTCATTGTCCAGCAGCCCTTGTTCTAGAATGTCTCTCCTGTCACACATCTATATGGTTCCACCACAGGCACCACATCCGTATGTGGCCCAGTGCCTTCCTGGCAAGAGCTGTGTGGTACAGCATAGCACCTGACCCAAGCTGAGTCACTGTTGCCATCTTCAAAGTGTTTGGGCTTCGGGCCAGGGGACTACTGCTCACTACCCCTTCTACATCTGAAGGGAAGCACTTGGGAACTGCCATTAAGAACATCCAAAGGTATAGAAGTTGGATCAGTAAGAGACAACAGCAGGATATGGACTCAAGGAAGAGGCAGGGCCTAACTCCCTGCAAGCCCAGTGAGTTTACCTGGAAAGCAGCCACATGGTGACCTTCAGGATAGATGCTTTGTTTGATTGTAAAGTTGTGTATGATCTGGAAAAAGGCCTGCTTGTCAAAAAACAATTCACCAACGTGAATTGGATATAGCTGACAACGTCGTACTGTATACTTGGGAATTATTAGAGGGTGAATTCTTAAATGCCTTCCTCTTAACAGCACTGAAGGTAGATTCAGATTGAAGAAACTAAGGCTATTGGATTAGGTTAGTTTTTTAGTGAATTAGAGCAGAAAAATGGGTTCCAGTCAGATTTGCAGGTATATCTGGAGGTTGTTTAGAATTATCAGGGAAAGCCGGGCATGGTGGCACATGCCTGTAATCCTAGCACTCGAGAGGTTGAGGCAGGAGGATTATAGTGAGTTCAAGACCAGCCTGGGCTGCAAAGTGAGCTCAAGGCCATCCTGAACTGTACTGCAAGACCCTATCTCAATCAATCAGTCGATCGAATTATCAGAGAAGGTTACCACTTTGTTAGATACCTTTATAGTCACTATGCTTTAAAAGGGGGTCAGAAGTCCATATAACTATCCCAAAGAACAGTGCCAGACAGTGGGGCTTGATTATCAGAAGTAACTGATAGTCAACCATTTCTGGTTATACAGATTCACAGTTTGCCTTTATACTTCCCAAAACCAGGGCTTAAAATACAAAGCAATTATAAAACTTAATAGATTTTAGCATTTCCTGTAGGAATTTTAATTGATACTAAATTTTGAGCTTTTCCTTCAGTTATTTCCCATTTGATATTTAGTATTCTTCCATCAAATTTTCCAAATGAGCAATTCATCTTATTTACCAAACTCACCAATTTACCAGAATGGACCTCTTTTCAACTATATAGTTTGCAAACATTCTGTTATTTAAGATAGAAGTTAATAGCTTTTTCAAATTTCTGCAAAGTTCTAAGTGATGAGTTTTAACTGTGTTCTACAAGCAAGTTTCCCAGCTGCTGGGGCTAGGTTTCATTAGAGGAGAAAGGATGAGGGAAGAGGAGAAGGAAGCTCTCCCTAGTGCTCCCAGCTGAGGAGCAGCAGGAGGGAAGGTCTGGGGGCCCACAAGCAGTTGGGAGACTGAAAAGTAAGGGAAAATCTGAAGGTGCAAGAATCCCAAGAATTCACTACCTCAGCTCCAATAACCCACCTAGCAGAAATTGGGTAAACAAAGAATAGTTTTGTTAAATATGTAAATTTGGCAAACTAATCATTCAGCCAATTGAATCTTTTGTGATTTGGAAAATCACTTTTTATCAGTGAGTTATCCTAGTTCATAACAAGCTCCCCTTATTGCTTAAACTTATATAAATTGGGTTTCTGTTACCTGCATC
>PVKN010029871.1:0-12886 GCA_004027915.1 Capromys pilorides
AAAAATAATGTTGGGGGTTGGAAAGGGGTATTGAAAGGATATAAACAAAGTGCTTCTAGTAAGGGGAAACAAGAATGCCTAGCATATACATTGCTTGCTAGTCATCAGAGAAATAAAAACTTAAAGAATATACTGGGTGTTTTTTATATACTGATAAAATTGGAGGAAAAAAATAGACAACCAAATAATAGTAGGTAATAGTGAGAGTGTGAGGCAGCAGAAAATATCCTTCATGCATGTCTGATAAGAGTTTGACTATGGTGACTATGCTGAAGCAGAATGTGATGGTGACATTAAATCCATACTCGTCCTAGGGCGCTAAGCACACCCACTGCTGTGTGTGCACCCTGGAGATCCTCTGCTAATGTTTCTAGGGAGACACAGTGAGGCCTGTCTGAAAGCAGTCTGAAGTGGTGCGGTTGGGCATGCTGTGTGTAGCGTGGCAGTGCCCATGACCAGGTGATGTTCATCTTGCACCTGAGGGTTCAGCAGATATACAAAATAGCTGGATGTTTTCTTCCTTACATTTAATCTTCTATTTAATTTGTATAATTCTCATCAGAAATATTTCAAATAACACAAAATATGTCCCTGCCTATTTCCACAGAAGGTGTGGATCATCTAAGTATAAAATGGGGATGATGACATTGGTTTTTAAATGTGACGTCCTCAGGACTATTGAAAATTGTCTTTGGCCAGGCCATAGTGGTGCATGCCTGCAATCCCAGCACCTGGAAAGCTGAGGCAGGAGGTTGGTGTGAGTTTGAGACCAGCCTGGGCTACAAAAATGAGCTTAGGCCAGCCTGAACTGCATAGCGAGACCCTGTCTCAAAAAGACAAAAAAAGAAAGAAAGAAAAACAAAGAAGGAAAGCTGTTTTTGTACTAAATGACCCTACAATCCAGTTTGCCATCTAGTAAGCTCTTTGTGTGATTTCTGGGCATCTTCTACTTAAGAAGCACTGTACCTTAAGACTATTGAGCAATGTCTTAGAGTTAGCATCTATCTCATGGCCACCCTTGGTGAGGCTTCTCTGGGAGCAAAAGGTTTTTGTGCTATCTGCTTTGGTGGTTTAGTTTGTTCTTTATTTTCAGTCAGTTGGCTATGTACTAGGGAGATGAATTTACATAACTCAGGATGAGTACCCTTTATCCAGAGCACTTAGAACCATTGTTTCAGACTTTAGAGATTTGGAGATTTAGAAATAAGTGCATAGATCTTACTGGTCTGGCATCCATAACTTCAAAATCCAAAATTTGAAGTGATCTAAAATATGAGGCTATATGGGTGTATTAGTGAGCCCGGTCCCAGATCTTTGCTCTCCTTTGCTTTATTTATATCTTTTAATACTGTTCCTTAAAATCCTCTAGATTCTCCTGATAGCTGCATTTCATTTGAATCTAATTAAAGAGAGATATGAGAATTTTAGAGGAAGAGAAGTTGAGGTTATGATTTCTACCCTTTCTTGTTCCAAGCCTCAAGCCCTGGCTCAGGCATGGAGACTGCTGCCTGCCATGACACCAGTTCCTCTCAGGTGACCTCTTCTCCCAGGCTCCAGGCCTTGTTGGCTTTGATAATACTACTTCTTCCCCTGTCCTTTTATGCTTCTAAATGGTGATAAGCCTCCTGCAGTTGCTAATATCTGGCAGCTTCATTGTCCCTTCTTCAGTCCTTTGATGCTACACACACTTTGGACCCTATCCTCCTACTAGATTCTGAGTCATCAAGTGGGTTCTGTCCCTTGCTAGGCTCTTGATGAATCACTCACTCATTCATCCAACCCTGAAGACATAGCAGTGAACAAGGTGAATGGGGTCCTTGTCACCATGCAGCCTATATGTAGCTCAGAAAGATGAATCTGCACATTTAGTTGTGTGGTGAGCATCTTAAAGAAGACATGTAGGGAACTTGGTATGTAGGGAGTTTCCAGGTAGAAAAAAATGCAGCAACCTGCATAGGCATATAAACAAAGCCACTCTTTCCAGGTGAGACGGTGCATGCCTGTAATCCCAGCCCTTGGGGGACTGAGGCAGGAGGATTGCTGAGAGTTTGAGACTAGCCTGGGCTACAAAGTGAGCTCAAGGCCAGCCTGAACTGACTAGTGAGAGCCTGTTTCCAAAAGACAAAACTACTGCAACAACAACAAAATACTCTTTGAAGTTGAATGCTGCTTTGGTCCACCACAGAATTTCCATCCTCCAGCTCAAAAATGAACTTGGGGAAATGACTATGCCAATTTCCTGAACACCATGATCTGGACCCTGGGAGATGTTACGTAGGTCTAGAGGTGATGGTGAGGAAGGAGAAAGGTCACCCAGGCCTGAAGGGATGAGGGGAGCCCAATTTATGCTGAATCTAGCTAGCAATGTCTTGTAATTTCCCCAATCCAAATTAGATATCATTTGGTTATCCCAAACACTGCCTGTGATTTCGCCCGGCTCTCAGGGGAACATTCCATGTAACATGAAATAATAACACTAAAACTAAAGGTAAAAGGAAGACATCATTACCAGATTAATACATCGTGAAAAAAATTCACATTTTTGATAGATACTTAACAGCGCATTGGTGATTAAATTAATTGTACGTAGCGAGCAGAAAGATAGCTCTTTAATGTATGTTAAATATTAACAATTTGAGATAATAAGAGTCTACATGGCTCCTTTTTGCAGCTTTCTTTGTCAATGAAATGTACTTTTGTGTGGAAGAAAGAGATAGTTTGGAATGTGATCGTCTTACCCAATGAAGGCCAGCACAGCTCCCTGCAGTACCAGAGCCACCAGCAATCAGCCTAATCACAGATGACCGGAACCAAATGGATTCAGGCAGCCATGCTGACTACTGAGTTAGAAAGTTTTATATATCAAGAACCTGAATACCAACTAAATCAAAACCTTTCCAAGCACATCAAAGGGTCAGCAGCAGCCTCATCCCTGCTTCTGCCAAAGGCTCTCTTGTGCCATTTGTTCCTGGTGCTGTCTGGAGGCAGTGGCTGCTGTGGCTAAGTCTGGTCCCCTTTTGAGGCATCCGTATATGTTCTATTACCCTGGGCGAGTCAGCCCATCACCTTTACATTAAGAGCATGGGGTGGGGGTGGGGAGAAACAAAACAAACTGATTGATTGCAAAGGCAGCTATGATGCTGGCATGAATTAAGGTTTCCCACAGGCATGCTAATCAGGTCCATGACATAATAGCAGCTTCCATTACACCGGTGGGACTTCAAAGTTATTCCAAAGATAACACAGTGCAACACTTGAAGCCCCAGGAAACTTCCACCATGCGTTCAGATGTTTTATAAAGTTACCAATCTTTTCATTGCTGGGGAAACAAAAAAAAGACAAAAGGAAACAGAATATTGAATTTGGGATGAATCAGAGTTGGAAAGTGATTTCATTACACATTCCAAATGTTCAAAGAGACGGGGCAATTAAAAGGCTGCAAGTGGTGACGGTGTGAAAGCAGCTCTTTGGCAAACCTGTATCCTGCAGGTGGAAGGGCGGCACACTTTCCAATTTGGAGAAATTACAATGTAAGTGTGTATGGGGCGTGTTGAGATGAGTGGTGGACCAATGAAACAATGAATCAACAAAAGAGAGTAAGACAGGAAGGATGGTGAGCAAGACTTGTTTCTCCGCTCGATTTCTACCAGGTGTTTGTCTTTAAGCCAATTATTTAATATAACAGGCTATCTATAAAGTGGAAATCATGATATCTGTCTCCACAATAGAGCTGGGGGAAGAAAAGCAGGAAACGAAGTCACAGCCCCGCATCAAATACCAGTTCATGCTGGTATCCCTAAACTTTCGGTATTCATGAATGCTATTCTAGTGACACTTTCTACAGCACATGTGTATGCTGCCTGAAGAGAGTCACAAATGCCACCCTCTTGATTCAATGTATGAGGCACTATGAACCTAATTCACAGATGATGACACTAAGACACAGAGATTCTTAAGCTACCTGCCTGTGACCACACAGACAGGAAATAACAGGGCTGAATTTGGACTCATACCCTCCAGCCCTGGCCTGCACTCTCTGCCACTACTCTCCACATACATATGCCTGGGAGGACATCCACAATGTTCAGCTGCCAAGATTACACACTAGGCTTCTCTAGTTTAATCTCCCTGGGTGGAGGCCCTGCAAATCCAGTGTGACCTTGGGTGAGTCACTTGACCTCTCTGGAACTAGGTTCTTGATCTATGCAACAGAACTTTATAGAACCCCTGTTGTTGTGAGAATTAAATATTTGCAAAGCATTTGACACAGTGCCTGAAATATGGTAAGTACACAGTAAACATAGCTGCCATGATAAAAATAAATATTAGGCATTGAAAGAGTCTGTTCCTTTGACTTCTGGAATCCTTTTCCAGGCTCTGTTTCAGAAGCCTCTGGCCCTGTGGAATACAAGCAGCTCCAAGAAGGGAGGCACAGCCTCCTCTTGGCTCCTGCTTTGAGGGAAGGACCTATACTTTCCCAGAAACCTTGCTGAGTAGGGTGGAGGAGTTACCACTGTCCCTTTCCAAGTCAGGCCCTAGGCTGCCAGGTCTCTGTATTTATCAAGGGGGTAAGGTAGGGGATGGATACTGGGCCTCTTTATTCCCTTTGTCCCCTCGTTAATAATAGGTGCAACCCAAATGAAAACTGGATGGAGGAAGGAGGGGTCTGCTATGCCTGGTCCTTGGGAAACCCCACCACTCACAGCTGCACTTGGGGCCTGCAGGGAGCTCAGGCTCTGGGTCTGCCTCCAAGCCAGAAATTGGATGTGGAGAAATGCTAAGGGGTAGAGGGTCAGGCACCAGGAGGCTAGATGAAGCAAAGTGAAGGGACAGCGAAAGTGAGTGTGAAGAAAAGGTAAGAGGGAAAACCACACATTCTTCTCACGGGAAATGCCAGTGACTCTAATCATGGTCTTGGTGGTTACTCATTTAGCTGAATTTATTTGAGGCAATTCCATCGCAAGGAACCAACTAGAAGCTGTGATTTTGCCTCAGAATTTGTGGGTGACTTCAAGTAAAGATTCTTAACTAATTTGATTTCCTTTGCACTGCTGGCAATTGTAGAATGTTCGTGAAGTGTTGGCCTTGATTCTACTTTCTTCTAGCTCTTAGAAATGGGTAGAATGGAGGAGAAAAAAACTAAATTTAAAAAAAAAAACACAGAACTTGCTCAAGCTTGGTGGTAACCAGCTTTTCTGGAGTTGAAGATGAATTGGATTTGATGTTTTATAGATTTATTCTATAGAAATTATAGAGTTCCTTGTCTCCCATATGGCTTCTATCCTTCAGGCACTCAGTCCAGAGGAGGAAGGAGACCTGGCACAGATGGGTGAGTGCAGTACTGACAACATCTGGAAATGAACTCACACCTTCTTGGCCTGCCTTTGACTCTAGCCAGAGCTGGAGGCAAACTTCAATCCATTTCAACTGAAATTTCACTTCCTGCCCAGCACTGCAGAAGTCTCTGAGAGCTTGTGTGGTCCATGCACCTGCACAGCTAGGCAATGAAGGAGAACTAACCAGTAGGGCCGCTGTCACCCAGCAAGTATCTGCCCCAGTCTCCCATTCCTCAGGTGACGTGCTAGAGGAGTCCACGTGCTTTCCAAGAGGACCCAGGGGAATGGAGATCCCGAGCGGTAACCCCATTATACATTCCATGGTTGCTCTCTTCCCACCCTTTTCTGTCCTCCAAGATCCCTCCTCCTATACCCAAGCTCAGATTTCCAATAAACTACCTACTCCCAAGACCTACTTCAAGGCTTTATTTTCAAGGAAGTCAAAGGCAAACAGGGTGATACAGAAGTTCACTCTTCTGACACTGAAGAGTAAAAGCATGGGAAGCAGCACCTCAGTAATGTGTGAACCAGACGCTGAATTCTGAGTAGGCATTTGCTAAGCACAGCTGTGGAAGGAAAGGGCGGAAAACTAGCTCGTGAGGAAGCAAAGCTAAGAGCTAGAAAATGTATGGCATGTTTGGGGAGCTGCAATTAGTTTACACTGAAAGTGATCCTGCTTAAATTAGATAAATATGTTTATGGAATCAGGTGGCAGAATGCTCTTTCAGCTTCAATGATAAACCCAAGAGCATACCTTTGGCATCACAGACAGTCCCATGGACTGTGGCAAGGGATGCCTGCATGTCGCAGAAGACATACAAGATACCCTTTTGATGCATGTACTGGCCTTTGGGCTGCTGAGGAAGAGAAAGCACAGGCAGGACCCTACACACCAGGCAGTCTCAGTTGCTTCACCTATGAGTGAGTCTACCTGTCTCAAGCAGAACTGAAGGACAGACACACATTTTGTCACAACATAAGCAGTGCAAACAATTCAGTTGGGAAAAATACTTATTTAGCCATTTTTTTACTAAGATGATTGACTGTATCCATTCAGTCATCTCTTAGAAATTCATTTGCAGACACAGGGAAGATAATCCAACAAAGAAGGTGATGCAATTCAATACAGGACGGCCAGGGAAAGGAATGAGAGCGAAAGGCAGAGAGGCTGGAAACATAAATGTACATTTTGACATTAAATGAATTACATGGAAATTATATGCAAATTATTATGTAAATGTGGCATATGTTGTTTTCCAGTTAACAGCTTGGACACTTTCAATAATTACAGTGTTTTTCAGAGTGAATTAAGAGCCCCAATAAACTATATTTAGGATCTACTACAGATGAAGAGCACTTTACGGTCTTTGTTTTTATTTTAAGTGGCTCAGGTTGCTCAGGTTAAGAGAGAAACTTGAAATTCTCTTCTAGAGTCTTATAAAACCCATTATATATTATGCAATATTCTTTTGATGACAATGGTGATCTCTGACAATTAATAAGCGCGTTAATGCCAAAACCTTTGAAAATATGGACTTCTCAAGAGAGCACTGCTTTATCTTATTTTATCCTTTTGTACCTTGAGAACAGATGTAAAAGATTAAAATGAAATATCCTTCACTCTATTGCATTATTCTCCCATCATTTACAAAAAAAAGAAGCCATACATCACATAACGAGCTGCGGTGCTACAGATGCTATTGTTCCACATATAGTGGAGTTTCCCAGAACACCTTTAACTTATATTTTCAGCTCAAAAAAAAAAAAAAAAAAAAAGATGCAAGATTTTCTATTCTTTCTTTCATCCCCCTTGCAAAAGCTCCTCAAATATTTATTTTCAGAGAAAACTCAGCCATGGCCCATGCAGGTAGCAAAAAGAGGGCTTTCAATTTCCTGCACAAACCTTCATTTCTGGGGATATTTTGGATGAGATAACCTGCAGAATCTCTAGTGACCAAACCTCTAGGAATGCTGGATGATATAGAGTGAGCATCCTTTTAAATGCAAAGCTGAGCTCTGAGAAAAAAAAAATCATGGAAATTCCCCACAGGCTTAAAACAAAGAAGCATTTGAAGACTTAAGGGTTATATGAGAACTAAGGCTGCAGCTGTCCCAGGGTGGGATTCCTGGTTACCAAGCTGGGCAAAGTGGGAACTTAGGCATTAGCAGCCTCCCAGGGACAGGCCTTAAAACTGTGTGTGTACAAAAAGCCAGGACATTTCAAGAGCTACACCTTCAGTGACAGGATCTACTAGCAATCTTCTTTGTTTCAAAGAAAGGTAAAGAAGCTTGACTGCCTAGATCTCAGTCTGGGAAGGAAAGCATGAATATTTCCCACAAGAATTCATAACTACAAGAGTGATTTTGCCTGGTTTGGGTTCCTCTTGGAACCCACAAGTTGAGTGGTCTCAAGCTAAGATTACCCCCAGGGATACCTGGCACATAGAAACAAGCACACTAGCCGTATGCACTTACAGACCAGCCTCAGCAAGATTTTCATACGTAAACTGCACTAAAGATGAGATCACAATACAAAATGATAAAACACAAGAGGGAAAAAAACCCTCTTCCTATGTACACAGAAAGTTAAGCCTGGGGCTTTTCTTCTAGCAGCCAGGGGTAAACAGGATGATGACCTGAAAGGAGAGTGATTTCTCCAACTCCTGGGTGTACAAAACTTGCTATCGGCTCACTCTCCCATAACAGTGGTCCTTGCTGAAGATAACCACAGAGACTTCTTGTGAAGAGTCAGGCAAAAACAGAAAAGGAGATATCCTTATTGCTGTTCCTGTGGATAGAACAGTGGCTGTGATCCCTAAATCCCCAAGCTCTCCAGCCTGTGAAACTGCCTATTTGGAAGTCCAATTCTCTCTACTAAGTATAGCTTTTGAGGCATACATAGGTTATCCTAAGACTGTTCAACCCCAAAGAGTGGTCCCAGAAGGAATGAATTTACATGGGTAGAGTTGGAAGCAGCACAAAAAGCACTTCAGAAGTAGCTGCTGTAGTCCATGAAGAAAAGATGGATCTGGGGGATGGTGAGATAGCTCAGCACCTACTTTGCTGTATGCAAGGACCAGAATTGAACCCGTGCACTGAGCTGGTTACCAAGTTTGGGCATGGTGGCACACACCTGTATTCACAGCACTGGGGAGACTGAAAACAGGAAGATCACTATGAGTCTGAGCTGCGTAGTGAGACCCTGTACCAAGCACATAAATAAAAAGAAAAGACGAATCTTGGGAAAATTATAATTCTGAGGGCAACTGAGTCCTGTGAGTGACTAAGTCCAGTAACTTCTACTCTTTGCTGAAAAGCCTCCAGTGAATCTGTGCTCCATTCAAAAATAAACCCTGTCTCTGGCTTTTTTTTTTTTTTTTTGTATTTTAGGGAAGTGTCTACAAGGTATTCGGGATCTCACTACTGGATCAGACTCATAGTGATCCACCTGTTTACAGCCTCCCAAGAGCTGGGATTACAAGCATGTGCCACCACGCCCAGTCTCAGTTGCTGTCCCAGCACGCCCCTGAGGCGGGGCTGATACAGCAGGCCTGGGGATTGAACTCCCGGCCCCTGTATCTGCTTGCATCTTTGGCTTGTTTTTAAGGACCTTGATGATTTAGTTTCAGTCTACCTTTCCGGCCTCATCTTCCCATGCTCCGGGCAAACTGCACACTAGCTATCTTCCTAGTTCAGGCTGTATTCCTCCAACCTCTACTAGGAATGCCTTTATTTCTGTTTTCCTCCTCCTTACTCCACATCCACAAAATCAGAAGCTCCCATCTCTCCAAGTCTTCCAAGTCTGGCTCTTCCTCCAGAAAGTCTTGATCCACACTTCCAGGTGTGACCCTGTGAACATTCTCCCTGTGCCTAATTTTTATCCGTTCCCATATTCCATCTCTTATTATAGATGCGGTGCCTTAGGCAGAGCCACCCATTCCAGCCTGTATCTCATGAAAAAATGCCATCAAAGCCTTGAAAAATGTCTGCTGACTAATTTGAGCTCTTGTCTAAACAGTTTCTGAGAAAAGACTAAAATATGACAAGACGGTGTGGGTAGAACAGGTGTGTGGACACGGTGTGTCTTCATGGACTCCTGAGACACGGTGTGGGCTCCTGAGGGCTATAAATACTTGAAGGGTTGAGAAGGGCTGGGATCCTGAGATTCTGGTCAGCTGAGTGCCCACTCCGCATGGTTCCTCTCTCTGCACATTCCTCTCCTTTTTATTTATTTAACATTTTTCTTTAAATCGATTCAAGTTTACAAATCCAGATAGATGCATTTTAAAGGCAACTTTTCTTATCTCCACCAGAAATGAGAAATTAAAATCACTTGGAATAAAAAGAAAGCCGTCATTAAAATAAATATAAATATAAAGACAACAATGCTCCTGAATCCTAGTGGATGTGATTGTTTGTCCAGAGCGCTGCGCTTGAGGCTGACGTCTGTTCATTAAAAAGGCAGATTAACAAGTATCAGACAGGAGTGAGGGGCTCTGTAGTTTCTACCCCACATAAGCAACGGCAGTAAGGGGGCGCACAGGGAAGTGCCTCCCGCACCACTCCATTAAAGTTGCTTTGTGTCTCGCCTTGGAGGCTTCACAGTATCTCCCTTGCCTCTAGTAGAGCTCGGCCAGCACTGTATGGGGAACGGGTACTAGAATGCCGCGTGCTACAGAAAGGTGAGGCTTCAGCTTGAACCCTAGTTGGCACTGAGTGGGTAATGGTGTTGACCAAGTCTGGTGTCTCCAAGCATTATAAAGATAATATTATGAACTGCTTTTAGAAGATCATCGGGACCTGGACAGTGCAGGCCGCGTGATCAAGATACGCAATGACAGTTTAATTAAAAGAAGTGAATTTTACGATAAAAGACAATGCCATTAAATCCTTTCAAAATACTCCCCCCTCACACACACTGTGAAAGCATGTATCTCATCACTCTTACCATTTTCTCAACACAGTTATAGGATGTCCTCTTGCAGGGGCAAGATCAAAAATATAAGGAACGCTGCCGTAGGTGCCGCCCAGCAGAAAGGCGTGCAGCTGAAACCATTACAGTTTGTCTTCAGTCGCCCATTTGCCGGCACTGGCACAGTGCCACTTCCGTTTCATTCATTTATCAGTAACAACATAGAAGGTTTTAGACTAGCATAATGCACTGGGTAGCAAATAATGTTTTCTAAGGGCAGAAGAATTGGAGATGAAGAAATTAAAGGAGATTGCTATTTTTTTTTATCCTAAGTAGTTGCATGAAAAAAAAAAAGATTTTAAGAGAGAGAAAAAATACTATTACATAATAACTAAAGAAACAAAAATACTATTAAACAGAAGGCATAGAAATACAGAACATACATGGATAATACTGCTAACCTCCATGATACTGAGGTGACTCACCTCAACAAAGTCTATTGGTCTGTAACCATCAGCACTGGTCAACTTCCTTTGGAAAGAAGATTTAAATTCTTATAGATCTACCAAGGTCTCCAGGGCCAGCCTGGAGGACGCTCTCAGACCGCAATAGAGACTGGGCATGGAGGCACGTAATGAGCATGGTGCCTATAATCCCAGCTCTTGGGAGGCTGTAAACAGGTGGATGACTATGAGTTCAATCTAGTAGTAAGACACTGAACACCCTATAGACTCTTAGACTCTTCCCTAAAATACACACACACACACACACACACACACACACACACACACACAGAGTCTCAAGGGCCTAAGGATCCAATTTAAGAGCACGGATGGATGGCATCAGGGACTGCTAAATTAAAGCAGGGTCTCTGCTTATAGCGAAATGGGTGACAAGAGGCCTTTTCTTTATGTGTACCTTAAAGAAGAAAATTCTACAAGATGCAAGAGGAAAATCACAGGACAGGATGATACAGACCTTTGAGCCTGACCTTGCCTCAGTTTCCTTATGACTTTGGTCAAACCCCGTAATATATTTGAACTTGCATTTTTATCAGCTGTGACAAGACAGCAGTTGTCTTCGAGAGGCAAGCATTTAAGGTCCTTTTTACCTCCAAAATGACATGGAATTTATTTTGATCATTTTTTAAGGAACTCAGAAGGTATTAAGAGTTATAGGTGGCATGTTTGTTTTAATGGCAGAAATGTGGAACACTTGTGAATTTAGATACTCCTGGCCCTGGGGTGAGCAAAGTGTAATTTTAAGACTCTGCTCTTACAGAAACAAAGCGAAGACACAAAAGTGATGACAGATGAGCCAGACCATTTAGTTGCAGTTGATTCTGGTTTTTTTCTCTTCGGGGAAGTATCTGATAATGTTTTGTTTAGACACCTCTGCTTGTTGCCACCTTTTGAAATATACAGTCTGAATGACAGAGTGGGGGTAGGATGCGGGTGGTTGTGTGAGATGCTGAATGGCACCAGAAAGATGTGACTTAAAGTTCAGAATGTGTGTCCTGGACAGGTCACTCTTCTGTGCCACAACCAGGCAGCTCTCTAGGGCAAGATTTGGTATTAAAGAGCTAGCATGAGTTCCTGGCTACAGGACAGCAGGCATCTGGAATGTCTATGTCCGTCATGATCCTGAGGATGTCTGCAGGGTTCCCATGCTAACCACCTACTGTTGACAAGACGTCATGCCAGCAAAGATACCTGCTCAGTGAAGAAAGGAGGAAAACAACAAAAATCCAATATCCCCACTCACATTTGCCTATTAAGAAGAATCAATTACCCAACTAGTCACCAAGTTCAACAGAATCAATAGGACCTCATTTGGCAAGGATTTTTTTTTGCAAGGATTTTGATAACCATGTCATGCACAAAAGTAAGGCTGGTTCTAGTACATCTGCTCAGGACTGTGCAAGACCCTCACAAATTTCCAGGAAGACAGTAAGAAGATAAACAGAAGAAAAAGAGTCACAGTGCTCAGGTCCCACGTCCAAACTATTCTCTTTTCAAAATATTTTCATGAAACACTGAGCATTATATTCTTGATTAAAACATCTTGACAAGTAAGAGCTTTCTATTTCAGATTCAACTATTTCTCTATGAAGAGGGAGTTTAAGAAAAAAAAAAAAAGAATGATTTCCTCTTAGTGTTTATGTATATTTGAGTTGCTTCATTATTATTCATCATCATAGACTCAGTCCTGATAATGGCTCATGTTGTAACAGATGGAGATGCAGTAGCCATTTTGCAACTAAGAGGACAAGGTCTTCATAGTAAAGAGGGATGAATAGGAAAACAGAAAGATCTGGGTTTGTGATGTACCAATAAGGTTGCTTTGACAACTGTGGACTGCCCTGGTTTGGAGCTTTGTTTTGTCTGCCTATAAATTCCTAAACACGTAAGCCACCATCAGTTAAGCTCCCTGTCATGTGAAGTTAAGTACACCTATAACTGAGGTGCAAGGTTTCAGTAACTTTGGAGAGAGAGACACACTCTGAAAATGGACACAATGTATGTGAATATTAATTACCATCACTGATAATGGGGTACAGCCTGGGGCAATGGGAGGAGCAGGAAACAAAAAGAAACAAGAATTCAAATAATTTTCAACCCTTGAACTTCAAAGTTCT
>PVKN010029872.1:0-12886 GCA_004027915.1 Capromys pilorides
AGAGAGAGAGAGAGAGAGAGAGAGAGAGAGAGAGAGAGAGAGAGAGAGAGAGAACAGAGAGATCAATCAAAGCTAGAGAGAGGGGTCTGAGAAGGCCTAGTTGTTCAGCCCTCACCTGCTGAGCCCCTAGGCTAGGCTAGGAGCAGCTTTCTCTGAACTGCGTGCTACTCTCCAGCCAGGCACCATGCTGCCCCTTTAGGACATTGAGTTCAGTTTCTACATTTGAGAGCAAAATAAATGTGGTCAAGTCTCAGCATAAATTATGAGGTACTTTGTTATATAAGCCATAGTAACTGAATAGGACACCAATAAAGGACAGAGTTCTAACTCATAACACTTAGACCAAGCTGACAAAAATAAAACTGCACATACATGAAAACAGTGGTGCCTCAGTTCATGAACTGAATTCCCTTTATGACTTTGTAAATGATGGCTACTTTCGTACAGGTGTAGGAAAGATGGCAGTGATCATGTTTGTTACCGATGTAAACTTTGCAAGCAAAAACAAAACGTTGCCGAGTGCTCCTGGCTGAGAACCAAGCTGTTCACAAACAAAAGCATTTGTGCGTCGCAGCACCACTGACATCACCAAACGGTTTTATTCATCTGTGTCACTACTGTAGCCATGGACAAGTATTTGTGAAGGGCCTCTTTTGTGTGCTGAGGGCTCAGCAGCAAAGACGAGACAAAGACAACCTCAACTTTGATGAAGCTCACAGGTTCCTTCACGCAGGGTAAAGAGATACTGAAGGAGTAATTTAGGAGTGTGACATAAAGAGCAGCGCCGGCCACACTGAGTCCTTGTCAGACAGAAAGGCACTGGTCTGTTCTGGAAATTTCTTAAAGACACAATCCCCTTAATTACAAAGTGTCATTTGACTTGTGGCCATGTTCCAGATGTGCGAAGCAAAAGAAAAGATACCAATTTACAACTCGGGCAAATGCCAGGGTGCTCCGTGATACTGTTTGAGGGTGGTGACTGCTTTCATCTGTGACAGTCAGCTGTCTTTTCTCTGGATCAAACAGACACAGACAAGATGCTAATTGTATGCTTTTCCTGGGTCTCCTCTGAAATTACTTATAATGATGAAATTATGAGACCATGTTGTTCGAGAAATGTAGCCTTGCGGAGTGGCTTTAGTTTGGTTGCAAATCGAAATTACTCACAAGATCTATGCTAGATCCATAAAGCTTTCTCATCAGGCTGCTGGTAATGAAGTTTGCTAACCATTCTACTGCATAAAGTAGAATTATGAAAAGTGATTCAGTCTAATTATCAAAGGGTCGGGTTTTCTCCGTGGCTCTCAAAGTGTAGCCACTGAAGCGGCTTGAAAAGTCATTGCCTGGAATTTAAATTACCTATTGCCAAGGCTGAGTGACTGCTCCGGGAGGGAACAAAAGTGCTTAAAATCTCCGGACTGTTTGATTACAGGTACTCGTCCACCGTTTGCTCTGTCAAGTGCAACTGCGCAATTAAAACAAATAGTGCCAAATAAAAGGCTGACGGAGGTAAATTTGGTCTCCAGGCAGGAGTGCCAGCCTGTTAGAAAGAAGTGCCAAGCTTGGTAGAGAAAAAATGTGAACAAGAAAGACAGAGGCCCCTCTGATACCCTCTTGGAGCTACCAGCACAGAGGGGCAAAAGGGAAGAAATGGGTACCAGCAAGAACAGTATGGGTGGCAGGGGGCTGTCAGACTCAGGGACACTAACTCAGATGTGAGCTCTAAGCTGAAGGCTGAGTGGGTGTCAGAGCAAAGGTGACAGCAGGAAAGCCTGACCTTGGAGGGGGCTACAGGCAGGAAGTGCACCTGTGCAATCGCCCTTAACGATAAGCTTAAACAGAGCATAGATATTCTTTGGAGAGGTATGGTTATCTTATTTCTGGGCAGGAAAACCCCACCAATCTATAGAGGGCTTAATTTGTTGGGCCTCCAGTGCCCTGGAATTGACCACTTTCCTTCACTGAATCTTTTCAACTCCCTCTGTGGCTGGGTCCTTTCTTGAGCTGCCTGCCCCACGTATGGACCTCCCTGTGCCAGAATGCTTCTCACACTCCCCTTCCTCCAAGCCCACTGTTCTCCTGAGCAATCCTCTCATCTTGCCACAGGGTCCTGCTTATTCACAAATCATGCTTTACAGAAACTGGCTGTTTAGGTTGGGTGCCTCTTGGTGGCTTAGGAAGATGACACCCAAATCTTACAAAATGGGACCTAAGATCAAGATGTCAGCACACAGGTCTCATGGTTCAACTTCCCTGCTTCAGTATTAACCTATGCAAGACTCACATAGTGAGTCTTTGGTGTTTACATAGTGCCAAAACACTGTGCAAGCTAGTAGGTGGAACACCGCCAGATTGGACGGGCTGTCCACAGACCTTACTCCCAGAATGTGGAGTGAATTTTCTATTCAGTTATCAGCTCATTCGGTTGAATTGTAGACACAGCTTCAAACAGACTGTTCTCAGAACAGATAGGTTAAGTTTCATCCCAAAGCAACAACTAGAAACCAACTGTAGCCCTTCTCTTCCACGGGGCTTGGAATGGGTACTAGTCTATGCCTAGAAAAGTCCAGTGGTGGAGATGATCAGCAGCCTGTTACACCCATGCGGTTCACCAGTTTTCTCTCAGCACCTCTGGGCTGCCTTAGCTGCTTCTATAGAATTGTTTCACGCTGGGAGAGCCTTCCTTTTCAGCGATCTAGCCTAGCTTTCAGCTTCCAGTGTGTCCTTCCCAGGAAGAACACGGACAGCCTGAGTCACTCTACTACGCATGCTCCCACATTACGTTTTTTCAATCTTCACAACCACCATCTAAGAGAGGCATTGTTAACAACCTACAAATTTTTCACTACTAAGACCACCGGGATGGAAGCTAGCACTCAAATCTGTCTTACTCAAAGTCTGCCACATTTCTGCGATGTCTCCTGCTGACCCACGGCTAAGCAACCAACCTCCACAACTAGCCAGTATTTGTCTGCAAGGTTACATTGTCGTTCCCATATCTTCCTTGCCTTTTAGTAGTCATTTTATACTCTTCAGGAATCTATGGCCCCTGTCCTATATACCTAAGAGAGAAAACATTTAGTAAAACCAACTTTCACGCCAGCTATGTCTAGAACATGTTGTGTGTTTACTCTGCCCGACCTGCATTATGACATAAGAAACCTTTTCCTCACATACAATTGATGATGCTGAGGTCTGAGGAGAAATTAGCAAACTCCAAGCCTGAATTCATGAGACTTGAGTTCCAGACACTTCTACTCTGCCTGCCCCACTGCCTTCAGGACCACCATTGACAGGTCCATCTTCCCTACCATAATGAATGTGCTTAAATGAGTGCAGTACAATACTGACTTTGTCATACAAACAAAGCAGGCCAGGAAGGGAGTAAAGACAGAGAGAAAAAATGCAGGGTGCTCGTAGCCAAGGGACAAAAGGACTTTTCTACAAACAATGCTCTCTTACATTTTGCACAGCACTTTTCTACAGCAGCAAAACTTTGTGAAATAAATTTGTGTTGGAAAGCATAACAATGCATCAATATTTATCTTGTTCTCTTGGCCTTGGGTGGAAGGAGACTGAGGGAAATTGTTCCTTCTAGAGTACAGCAATTTGGTGCTAAGAGACCTGCCCAGAAGGAGGGGTCCAGAGTCTGTATTCATAGCACCCAAAATTCCTCTGGCTCCTTACACTGGCAAACATGTAAGAAAACATAGAGGATTCTTAAGACACTTGATCACAGTGGGTTCATCACTTCTTTAATGAGTCTGGAGTAAAACTCCCCCACGACCACAGCCTTGCCCTGGATTGTTCAATATTCCTGTCTCCTGTCTCATACTCTCCAGGCAGAGGGTGTGGGCTCATGAGTGGTCCTCTGCGTGGTCTGGAGCTGTTGAGTATGCAAAAAGACAGAAGACTTTTGGTGGAGATTCAGGTCGGTAGAATGAATACTCAAGCTGCATCATGACTTTTTTTTTTTCCTTAGCCAGTAAAACCACCCACAAGATAGCTGTCATCCTTCTGCTAGAAAAAAAAAAAAAAACCTGGCAACTCAAAAGGAAGGAGTCTAAACTCCTAAATTTTTAGCTTTTGGAAAATAATCTTTTTCTTTAAAATTAAGCTAATAAACAAAATAATGTTTGCGTTAATATTGACTTAAAATATTTTGGCTATTTTAGATGCTTTACTGGTGGTACTGTCTACTGTTAGACTGTTTAGTGTTATTTGCAATGGTAGTGTAATAGTACAATTGTAACAGCGTGAGGATGAACATACTAAATGAATATGCATTCTGCCAAGGGCTTTGTACCCACCATAATGGCTTCACCAAAAGAATGCACTTTTCAAAGCATACAGCATTGCACTTTAAAGGGAAGACAGGAGATTTCACTAAATCTCTCTCAGTCCTACTTCTCCCGTGCCCTCATTATATAACGTGACACCACGATAGTGCATGGGATGTGCCTGACAGCTAATTCCCAATATAAGGTAGCTAAAATTATGTCACCAGTCCCAGAGCTTGCACATCACGACAGCTAGCTGAGGATGTCCCTTGCAAAGGCAGTGCTCAGAGGAGACGTAGTAAGAACCACCGACATAATGAGAACATCCAGTTTGACTCTATATCACCACATCTCGCACAGTTTCCATCATGTAAGAGGTACTTAATAAAGGGAAGCTGAATAACTAAGTGAGTGAATGAATTAAAAATGAGAGGAGAGCTCCCTGGCTTTAATTCATCTAGGCATGAGACCAATTTTGTATCTCCCTCGAAAGCGCTCCCACTCCTGTTCCTGTGGAAGTAGTTGAACTCCTACGTGCCGCCTGCGTTAGCTGAAAGTGTGTCCCACGCTCAGTGCAAGGACCGGAGCTCACAGTCGGGTTCTAACACTAACTACAATGTGTCCTTAGGTCTCAGCGTGAGTAACAACATTCTCATTATGCTATTAGACTGTTACAGTTGTCTCCAAAGAGGGAGACAGGCAGAGTGCGTCCTTATCCCTCCACCTTACTCACATGAGGACCTGAAGTCCAAGGAAGTGAAATGATTTGTTCAGCCCAGGAGACACCATAAAGTCAGTGACCGCCCCAGTTCCTCTGGCTCGAAAAGGCTCCGTTTGTAGAGTCTTCCAACTGTCCTCAGGTTGCAAACAGGTTCGCGCACGCCAGTCACCACGATGCTACTGTATTCGTTCTCCTCCCTAATGCCTTCGCGATGGGCTCTCTAGGCTAAACGAAGGAATTTTCGACAGCAGAGGGGGCTGCTGAGCCTCACCCAGCTTCCACCAAAGAAGGATCCCAGCTGCCTGCTGAGCGACCGCTTGAGGTGCTAAGGCCTGCGGAAGTTCTGCAAGTCTCAGGTGCAAGCGGTGCCAACTGCTCTAGCGACCTGTAGTACAGTCCCGGAGAAACACGCACTCTGCTGCTTGCTCGGCCAACATTCATTTCTCACCCCAGGAGAGTCCTGCATAGAAATGTAAAATAAGCTCTAGCTCAAGGGTTCTCAGACTGGGTGGTTCATCAGAATTCCCTGGGCTGCTAATCAAAAATACACACTCTGGGGCCTGCGAGACAGCTCAGCCGGCTAAGTGCCTAGTTTGGCAAGCTCGGGATCAGAGTTTGTTCCTGTAAGCCGTGCCTGCCCCACCCCCCAGGCACGCTGAGCTGGCCATCGAGTCCAGTTGTGGTGGCGCATGCCTGTAATCCCAGCTGTTGGGGAGGCTGAAAACAGGAGGCTCACTATGAATCTGAGCTGCATATGAGATCCTGTACCAATACATTTTTTAAAAAATACACATGAACCAGCATCTCCAAAGTAAACGCTGGAAATCTAACATTATATAATTTAAGACCCCAGAAGTTTCTAAACACAGGCACATTTAGGAGCCACTAAAACAGATAAACTGGAAGGTTCTTGTTTTCATTCTGAGATAAGCCAAGAGGCTTCCATGAAACACTACTGGTTCTTTTCCTGTTTTGTAGGTACAGTGACCTAGTGATCTGTCTCAAAAGCACTACTCTGTGAAACTATAAATGAGCCCCAAATTGAAGCCCCTCGCGCAATTTTACATTGTCTTTTAACTTTACAAAAAGTCGAAGAAACAGATGAAATTAGTCTTAATAACATGCTATTTAGCCAGCCTAGCTAAAATATTATTAAGACAGGTAATCTATACTAATAGCCTTTAGGAACACCACAAATGAGTGTAAAACACATTCAAAAGATGTAGAACGACCCGGGGGTAAAACAGACCAAGCCTACCACTTTCAGGTCACATCCATGCTGTGTGGTATTCATGCTATGAACATAATATTCCAGACTCAGTGTCAATACAATAGGCCACTGAAAGGGCATTAGTTGATTTAGAAGGCACCACAAGTGTGCCTGAATTTCCACTCTGAGGTGGCCAGTTGATACATGGCAGAATGGGGCAACTTTGGCCATTAAAATAATGTGATGAAATAATGATGGATCAGATTTAAAATGTGTGATTTTTAAAAGCACTTCACTATGCATCCCATGGTCCAGGATTGTAACAATCCTGTGAAACGGGCGACTGGAAATGTGCTTCTATTTTAAGGAACTGAGGATCAGAGAGAGGCTATGTATTTGCGTAAGGCTCATAGCTAGTCAGGGAACAACAGCGCAGTTTTCCCACATGAAGCTCTGGTCCAGATGGGAATTCAACCTTGGCCTCATTATCAGCAAGCTTTTCACCAGCTACTTACCTGATGCAGCTATAAATATCGTTAATTCGCTTTTCAAAGGCCTTTCCTCTTCTAATTGATTAAGTTCCTGTTAGCTCCCATCCACCCTCTCCTGCCTCTGATTTCTCTAATCATCGGTTTCCCTGGAAGGTGTAAATGCCTTTGCCTGAGGCAAGGATGCCTTCTGCCCTGCTCTGTGTCGAGCTGCAGGCCTGCTTTGAATGTGGGAGCCACGCTTTCCTGCTATCTGGGACTGAAGATAATTTGCAAAGACATTCAAGTCATAGAAGGGCTTCTGGGAAAATGTGAAGGGACATGATGAGATGGTGCGAAAGGCAGGTGGACAGTTGAACTGGAAAGGAAGAGGACCTAAAATTATAAAGAAGAACAACAACAACAACAAAATGGTCTTCTTGTCCCTCAAAGCCTTCCCTGTTCAACTTACCTAAAGTAACCATCCCATCGACCTCTGACAAATCATTGTTCTTTCATTTCTGCACTGCACCTGTCACTTAGACATTTTTATTTGTTTATTGCCTGTCCTTGCACTGCACTGAATACAGGACTCATAAATTCACAAATCTTGTCTTATCCATTCGTCTATGACAGGTGTTAGAATGATACTTGAGCCCAAAGTAAATATTCTGTAAACATTACTTGAGTGAATGAGTGAGCCTTTTCCTCAGTACCAGGGGTAAAGCCAAGTATTTATCACGGCTTACAGGTTATTGCAGTGAAGTTTTGCACTGATTCAAGGAATTAAGTTTTATCCTCTGCATTGTACAGGTTCCAATGAACTAGGTGTGAGGCACAAAGTTTGTGATCTATATACTGTGAAGTCACTAAGAATTTTCTTGTCTCCAAATTCTAAACCCTGCCCTCAATGAAATCCTCCCTTGGTGCAGGGAGACTGTGGGCCCTGAGTTTCTCATAGGAAATATCTCTTTGATTCCACTCATTTGATCATTCACCAGAAGTTGAACATCAACTGTAATCTAGTCACTCTCGTAAGGACCCAACGTTACAGCCAAGCAGGACCTGGGAAGCCTACAAATCTGGCACTGAAGGTTTTCTCCCCACTATTTCTTCTCAATCTCCTCCGCTGACTCATCCTCATTTTACCTCCATCTCTCAAATGTAAGGGTCTCCGAGGTCCATCTGTATGCCTCCCTCTTTGTATGTTCCCACCTGAAAATTTCATCTAATGTTTCCTCTTGTGCAGGCCACTATGTCACATGCCTTCTTAACACACATTTATCATGCTGACCTTTCTCCTGAGCTACAAGCTTGCATCCCCCTCCCACCAAGGCATACTACTACCAAATTATTTCAACTCAACAACTCTAAAGTGAAACCCAACATGTGTGAGTGTAGAAGATTTCTCCAGAATGTGAGGTGCAAAGCCAGATGAAAGTCACTTGGTTTTGCATGCCATATTCCCTGCTACTTGGGAAGCTGAGGCAGGAAGATCACAAGTTCTCGAGGCCATTGGGTACAATTTAGTGCATTTTTAAGGGACTGAATTTGTAGTTCTGTGGTAGAGCATCCCTGGGTTCAACACCTAGTATTGAAAAAAAGAAAGGAGGGGGAATGCTTGGCCTAGTGGATTCAGGAGGAAAAAATGCCAAGATTAACAGCACAAGTGCAGAGACTGACAAAGCTTGGTAAGAAGCCTTATAAATCCACTCAACACCCCGACCTCCTATAAGAGAGACAAATTTGGTTCCTTGAGGGCCACTATCAATTAGAAAAAAAGGGGCTACATGCTCATTGTCGGGTTTTGTTTGTTTGTTTGTTTGTTTTTTGCAGGACCAGCATTTGAACTCACAAACTTGTACTTGCCAGGCAGGCACTTGTGCCACAGAGCTATCTCCCCAGCCCCAATCATTGTTCTTTAAAAAGGAATGCTGTGTTTAATTAATAGTCCTACTTAAGTGACAAAGGAGATGCAAGGCAATAATGAAACTATCTCACCTAGTTGCCACCCCACATCAATCTTTAGAAGTATCCTTCCAATCACAGACAACAAGCATCATTTTCTTTTTATACTATACAAAAATATGAATGTAATTTTAGCCAAACAAATTTTATCTGAATCAAGCTAAGAAGCAACTGCTTATAATATTACATTGCTAAGGCCAAAGTCATGGTTCAGTCCCTGTGGGCCAATTAATTTGGCCTTGAGCAGTTCTTGATTTCTTCCCTTACCAAAGTTATACTTTTACTTGTAAATGTGCACTATTCAATTTGTGTAAAAACTGAATAAAAGTAAAACATACTCTCAATATTAAAAGCTCAATTTTCTCTCAAATTTCATAAATTAAATATAATCCTTATAAAAATCCAGAGTTCTGGGCTGGGGAGGTAGCTCCTGCTCTAACGGACTGCCTAGCAAGTGCAAGGGCCCACGCTCCATTCCCCATGTCAAACATCTTGGTCCCAGAGCCTCAGCACACCTTACTGGCCCCTGAGACCAGGCTGGTGACTCATGCCTGTAATGCCAGCACTTAAGGAGGCTGAGACAGGAGGACCACTACAAACCTGAGCTGCAAAGTGAGACCCTGTATCAAATACATACATACATACATACATATTTTAAAAAAAGAAAATCCAAAGTTCATAGAAACTGACAAGCCAATTTTAAAATTAGTATAGAAATGCAGATACACAAGTAATTTTGAAAAAGTAGAATGAGTTAAGAGAACTCATATTACCTGAGGGCCGATGAGATGGCTCAGTGGTCTAAAGCGCCTGCTTAGGAAAGCTTAGGAAACCACAGGGACCTGGTACCACATACTGTGCCAGCCCTACCCCAGGGCAGGCTGAGCTGGCCATAATATACATACATGTAAAAACGAGAGAGAACTCACATTGCATGGCTTCAGTAGTTATTATAAAGCTATGATATATTGGAAGATAACAGTAGTGAAGAGATAGAGTTACAGATCCACAGAATAAAACAGAAAATCCAAAAACACATCCACATGTTCATTTCATTTGCAGCAAAGATGTTAGGCAATTGAATGGGGAAAAAATGATCCTTTTAACAAATGGCATCATAAAATAAATCTCACCCTTAGATTAAACCTTTCAAGCAAACACAAACAAAAACTCTCCAAATTAATCATCAAGCTAAATATAAGCACACAAACTATAAAACTTCTAGAAAAAAAAATAGATGATTTAAGGATGTGCAAATATTTCTCAGGTTGAACCCATAAACTGAGAACATTGGACTTCACTGCAGTTGTGCTCTACAAAAAGACACTATAAAGAAAATAAAAAACAGGCTAGGGAAGAAGCTCAGAAGTCTAGGGAGACAGCTTAGCAGTCTAAGGGCCCACCTGACAAGCACAGGAACCTGGGCTTGATCCCCGGTACTGCATGCCAAACCAGCCCCAAACCCAGGGTGCTTACTGCCAGCCATGGAAACAAAGCAGTGGCTCCTGCCTATAATCCCAGCCTTGGAAAGGCTGAGACAGGAGGATCACTATGATCTGATCTGCATAGCAAGACCCTGTACCAAATATAAATAAATACTTTTTAATTTTTTTAAAGAAAATGAAAAGCAAGTCCAAGACTGGGAGAAAATATCAGCAAAAGAATTATAATAAGAATATATAAAAGACATGTATTTCTTTGCAATAAGAACCCAGCCAGGCATGATGGCATAAATACCTGTCATCCCACTACTGTAAGAAGCTGAGGCAGGAGAACTTTTTAAATTTCACCCTAGCGTTGGTAACTTAGCAACTTAGCAAGACTTATCTCAAAGCTGAGATGAAAGAAAAGCTTTGAAAGCTCAATGTGGAGGCCCCAGATTCAGTCTCTCATACTGAAAAAAGAAAAGAAAAGAACCCAATTATAAAATAACCAAAATCCATGAATAGACATAATAACAACAAAAAATGCAAATAAGCACACAAAAACATGTTCATGTTTAGTAACTAAACAAGTGCAACTTAAACCGCGATGAAGTGTCATACATAAGCCCTAGCATGGACAAATTCAAAAGCTGGCCCAACCGTGTACTGAAGAAGATATGCAACCAGCAAAACTTGTGTATTGCTGACAGATACCCATACTGGAGAACTGCTTTGAAAAGTTCAGGCATTTCTTAACATGCCTACACCACACCAGCTATCTAACTCAGGCACTCCTCTCCTACACGCATCCTCAGAGGAGTGAAAAGCAAACACGCATACGAAGGCTTATATGTAATTGTGAACAGTAGCTTTACATGGAATGCCCAGAACCTGAAAACAGTACATTTGCCTGCCAGGACTGAATGGGTCAATTGGAACCCATGCAGGAGATTTTGTTACTCAGTAATGAAAAGAAACAAAGAACCTCAAAGTAATGACACTCAGTGAAAGAAACTGAACACTATATATTACATGATTCCATCTATATAAAATTCTTTGCTCTTTTTCTATGCTGTTGTCCTTTTCTCATTGATATTGAAAGTTCTTCATATTTTTAAGAATGTTTTAGGTAAATATTTGCAAATATTGTCACAGAGCCTGCAATTTCCTTTTTAAATTGGTTTATAGAGTTTCTTATTTTATTTTGTTCTGTTTTTGTTTTATCATCTTATTTTGTAACCAAAAATGTCCCTGTGTACTATTGGTTATGTTAAGAACTTAGTCGCAGTGTGAATCTCTAAGTGTACAAATTCCCTAGGTCTAAAAAAGCCACTGATATGTACTTAGTAAGGCAGGGCAGTAGCAAAGTCAAGCTGCAGAAGGCTCAGAACTACTATGCTAGGGGCTGGGGAGATAGCTCCCTGGCACAAGTGCCTGCTTGCCTGCCTGGCTAGTGCAAGGTCCACAAAAAAAAAAAAAAAAAAAAAAAAATCTCAGCAGATAATGTCATAGGAAACCTGGATTTAGCCCGGCATGATGGCGCATGGCTGTAATCCCAGCATTTAGGAGGCTGAGGCAGGAGGATCGATGCGAGTTCGAGACTAGCCTTGGCTACAAAAATGAGCTCAAGGCCAGCCTGAACTGCATAGCAAGACCCTTTCTCAAAAAAACACACACATACACACACACAAAAAAAGAACTACTGCAACCCTCCCGCTCTAAATAACCTAGCTCTCATCTTGGACAAGTCTTTTAAGCCCTAATTTTGAATGAAAAATATTTTCTAAGAACATTTTATCAATATTGATAATAAAAGGCCAGGGTGATAGTACAGCATCTAAGCACCTGACTAACAAGAGCCAGTTCGATCACCAGTGCCACATGCCATACTTGCCACCAAAACTGGGTGTGGTGCTGCACACCAGTAACCCCAGCACCGGGGAAGTTGAGACAGGAGGATCACTATAACTCTAAGCTGTGTAGCAAGACCAGAAAAAAAAAAAAAAAAAAAAAAAAGTGACAATAAGACTCAGGCAAGCTTAGGCAACCGCAGGGACCACAGTTTGATCCCTGGCACCACATGCTGTGCCAGCCCCACCGCTAGTGCAGGCTGAGCTGGCCATAATATAAATAAAAATAAGAAAGGAAAGAAAGAAGAAAGAAAGAAAGAAAGAAAGAAAGAAAGAAAGAAAGAAAGAAAGAAAGAAAAGAGCCGACTAAATAGCTCAGCAGATTAAAGAGCCTGCAAGCAGGCACAGGGGCTGGAGGTTCAATCCCTAGGCCTGCTATGCTGGCCCTGCCGCCAGGGTGCACTGAGCCAGCAATTGAGACTGGGCATGGTAGTGTGCGCCTGTAATCCCAGCTCTTGGGAGGCTGTAAACAAGTGGATCACTATGAGTTCGATCTAGCAGTGAGACCCAGAACACCCTGTAGATCCTTCCCTAAAATACAAGAAAAAAAGAAAAGAAAAGAAAAACAAGCTATCATCACACCCCTTTCTGCATCCATGATCCCCACACCTATTTAATCAGCATTCTCCCAGAAGCTGGATATGATCTAAGTTTTCTCCATGTATCATTCCAGAGAGCTATTACCATTCAGAGTTGGCACATAGCACGTTGGCTCTAGCCCAAACGTCTGTATATAAAGGAGCAAAAGCGAGACCAAAGTCGTAACTTCATGCAGCAAGTTAGGTGCAGAGCCACCACTCAGAACAAGCCTCTCACCTTCCAATCTAATGCTCCTTCTATAGCACCACTATGTCCCACCACGTCCACCAGCTCCAAAGTCAGCACCCACAGAACATGTGGTGAAGA
>PVKN010029873.1:0-12895 GCA_004027915.1 Capromys pilorides
TGGAGAGGAGAGAAAGGGAGCGAGGCCCCCAGGGCCAGGGTGGCAGTGTGCTCCAGGGGTTAGCTGGAGAGGGCTCTGAGGGAGAAAAAGTTCCGCACCACCTTTACCTGCTTCACCAGGCTGCTGCCTGCCATCCTTTCCCTTTGGGTCATTTCACAGGGAATGTGCGACCCTGACTCTCTGAGGGATCTCAGGTGTCTGAGATGTCACAAGGCCACACTCTACTTCAGAACAGATGTCACAGAGCACACCTCTCAGGGGTCCTGTCCAAGGTCATGCTCTGTGTACTTAGCAGGGAGGGAAAGTCCACCTAAAGCCCAGTATCTGACTGCTGTCCAACTGTGCAGATAGAAACCTCAGTTTTGTGTGTTCTCTCAAAGCAGGCTGATTGAGAGACACTATCCACTGAGTACATGTACATCACAGGAGGACACGTGTGTAAATCACATCATTGTCTCATGAAGTGCAGAGAGCTGACTAGAAAACTACAGCCTGACAAACTGTCCAGGGCACTGCTGCCCTGGAAATCAACCCATCAACGAGAAAAGCATAAGATTAAACCAGAGCCTAACACAGAGGGCTGGTCCCACTCAGGGTGGCCTTCTGTTGAACTAGGTGACCAGAAGGACAAGGTATCACTCCTCTATAACTAGAGGAAGTTGTTCGGAAGCAGTGTCCTAGCACCCAGAACCCCACATCCATCCTTTCCCAATCTCCACCCTTGCTCCAGCCCCTCACCCACCCCCTTACAACACATTCCGGAGGCACTGCCCAGTTTACCTCCATTGACAGATCACTTTCCCCAGGGTAGTTCTGAGTAACTTAGCTTGCTCCTTGTACACCCATAGGCCAGTTTTGATGTCCCACAAGGGATGATCTCTTCCTAGACACTCCCCCTCCCACCTCTTTTTCTGTTGGTCTCAGGCAGTATAGGACAAAGGTGAAAGGAGTAAGGAAGACCATAATGCTATGAGGTCAGACAGGGAGGGGCCACTGAGGTAAAAGCAGGGGAACTGGAAAGGACCTACATTAGGCCAGGCTCTGTACCTGCTGCTATACAGCCTCTGGCAAGTCAGTCAGTTCTTCCGTGCCTATCTTTCCATGCATAAGATGAAGCCACTGATACCGGACTCTTAGGAAGATGCATTTGTAAACTGAAAAGTTCTTTGAGAATGTTGGAATTATATGCACCCAGTGTTCTGAGAAGCAGAATATGCAATAGCCTTACAAGTTGAGCAAGATTCATAACGTGTGTTCAGGAAGAAAACAGGCACTCCAGGCATGAGAAATGGCACCAGTAAAGGCAAAATGGAGAAGAAAAGAATGGTACCAAGTCTGGATACATTAGAAATTTTTCATAGTGAAGAAGATGTGATAAGGTAAGGAGAGAGGTTGAAGTAAGATAGGTAGGCTGTATTCTGTTGGTAACTGAGAGCTGTTGAACTTTTACATCATGTAAAAGAATGAAAATCATGTTTGGGAAATACTAACATGGTAGAGGGATGAAAGATAGCTTTCTACAAGGAGTGCTAAAATGTAGGCAAAGCGATCACAAGAAGGTCTGAAAACTCCAGAGAAAAGATAGGATGGGGGCCTGAATGAAGACACTGGCAGTAGGATTTAAAAAGAGGAAATAAATTTGAGAGCTACAGTAATAAAGGATGAGGATAGTGTTATTAGAGGAAGAGAGGGTGGGGGTCTGTTTCAGGTCTCTCTGACATCAGGATCTGGATGGACAATAATGCTACTCAGCAAGCTATAAAGACAGCAGTACTCAGAGGAGACTGACTACTTTGAATATGTTTATCTGTAAAACACAGGGGATTTTAACCAATAAATAATTAAGTGAATGTGTGAGTGTTGTGCTCAGAAATAGAGATCTGAATGGAAATTCCCCCAAAGAACAAGAGTAGAAGGTTGGGCAATGCCAACATTTAAATTGTGTACAAAGTTAGAAGAACCGGAAAAGACTGTGAATCACCCAAAGAGGAGGAGGAAGGCAAGTATTCCTCTAGAAATTAAGTCAAAGAAGCACAAGAGAACAAGGTGCTATGAAGAAAGGGAAACTGCCACTTGGTAATTCACACATCAGTGACCTTACTAATAATCCCTGAGGTAATGGGTCCTACTAACAGACTGCAGTGGATTTCACAGTGAACAGACAGCTAGCAAATGGGCAGAATTTGACTACTCCTCTGGGGAGCTGACCATATAGGAGACCAAGGGTAGCAGACAAGGGAAAATTAGAATATTTAGAGAAATTTGAGGGAATGGGATCGTGAACACAGAGAAACCCACTAAACGGAAGGATGCCTAATGAAGAAATGTTCACTACCACATGCCAGGAGCTAGAATAGCCTGTTGTAAACACAAAATTCCTTGAGCCGATAAAGAACTTGGTCTAGTAGGCAAGACAAACTTAATTACTAATTACATGACCTATGTACTGTGTGGTGGCACAGATGAACAAGCGACCATCTGCGACCGCAGGGGTCCGGAAGTTTCACAGAGGAAACGCCTGGTTTGGGTGCAGGTTGGGCAGGGGCTCTCAGGTACTGGGCACAAAGGAGTCAGATGCCTCCCAGCCAAGTTCCAAAGAAAATGTGAGTGTGGCGTTTAAAAGATTTACAGGACCAGGAGCCAAAGGGATAGCTCAGCGGTCTAAAGCACTGTGGTTTAGACAACCGCAGGGACCGCGGTTCATTCCCAGCACCACAAGCTGCACCAGCCCCACCCCAAGGGCAGGCTGAGCGCGCCATCACACACACACACACACAAAATTTACAGGACCTAAACAATTATTTTAAAGATAACACAACAACCATTGTCGAATTCCTATTACTCTGTTTAACGAAATTTTGTATTTTTACCACTTTGTATTTAAAAAATGAAATGTAAGGGCCGGTGCGATGGTTCAGCTTAGGAAAGCTTAGGCAACCACAGACCGCGGTTCACCACGTGCTGCGCCAGCCCCACCCCCACCCCCAGGGCAGGCTGAACCGGCCATAATTTTAAGAAATAAATAAAAATTAAAAATAAGTTAATAAAATGTAAAATAAGTAAATTTAAAATAGACTTATAGGGTCTAGGTTCCTGAAGCCCAACAGCTGTTAAAACTTGAGGGGATGTCTGTGACTTTGACCCAAGGTCAAAAGAGAAAGGAAAGACCCAAGGGCTGCCACTCAGGAAGGTGGGTGACCTGTCCTGGAGGTGACAGAGACAGCAGAAGCGACCAAGAGCCTCAGACAACACTTGCACACACCAGGGTATATGCTCTGCCTCCGCAGTTCGAAGTCTACCTCAACCGTAAAGTATAAATTCAAGGCAGCTACCGGTTTGCGCCAGAAACTCGCGAGATTAAAGAGGCACCGCCCACGACCAGCCCCCCCGGAAGTGAGGCACTTGGTCCCGCCCCCCGCTCCATACCTCGCGAGACTTCGCAGATTCTCTCTCTTTCGACTCGGCAGCCGACATGGTAAGTGCTTTCTTTCTCCCTCCGCTTTCTTGTCGGTGGCGGCGTGGTGACCTGCTCGCCTTTCCTCTCGGCCACCTACTTTTGGCTTCGGCCAGGCCTTCCAGGCTGCATATGGCCAATCGCGGGGCCGGATGGTCAGCGTGGGCCCGGGACAGCGAGTGTGCGCTCGCCTGTTGGCTCGGCCCAGCTTTGGGCTTTGAGACCGCGCGGCGCCCTGGTGAGGCCGTGCGGCCCGGGCGGTCGCCAGCCTCAGCGTGGAGGCCTGCGGGCCCGTCTGACCGGCAGGCATTGGCCCCAGCACTACCCGACCGCTAAGTAACTTTTCCCTCGCAGCCCTCCAGACTAAGGAAGACCCGGAAGCTTCGGGGCCATGTGAGCCACGGCCATGGCCGCATCGGTAAGTGCCTCTTCCCCAGCCCTGCTTTGGGCCCTGTAGCCAGTGCTTAGTCGAAAAGTGGGCAGCTTAAAATGCGCTCGAGTAGGACCTTTCTGCACTCGGATTGAATTACGCAGCTGTTCGTTTTCTCCTTTTGAGGAGCCTCGAAGATTTCAAATTGAGAGAATTTATCAGGCTGGCAAAAACTATTGAACAGCGCAGTACCGAATTTAAGACAGTGCTGTGATGTGAACTCAAAAAAGGTGCTTTGACTTGGAATGTTAAACCATGGTAATGCCGAAAGGGGGAGTATTGTAGGCCGTAAGCAAGACATAAGTACTCTGCTTCTGTTCAGAGTACTGTTGGGGAGCTGGAGAAAGCTATGCTAGCCATGTAGTGTTATATTTCTGCAGGAAAGCACCGGAAGCACCCCGGAGGCCGGGGTAATGCTGGTGGCTTGCATCATCACAGGATCAACTTCGACAAATAGTGAGTGTCCCTTGGATGGTACTTTGACATACTCTGGTGGTGTCGGACAGGGATAACGTGGAAACAGGCCTCTTAAAAACCTTGCCTGTTGTGTGCTTTACCAAGTAGGCATTTGATGTGAACGGAGAACCTGTCATCGAGGCTAGAGTCACGCTTGGGTATTGGCTGTTGCCTCAGTGTGCTAGAGTCCTCGAAGAGTAACCGCTGACCTTATTCACTGGCTGTGGCCTTTGTGGCACAGTCAGTCACCGGGGTAGTAACATGCTTTGGATTGACCTACATAATTCAGGATTGTTTGCCATCAATTATAATCTTAACAAAAATGTGAGCTTCACACAGAATGCTGTCAGATGACTTGCATTAAGAAGTATACCTTAGTTCCAGTATTTGGCAGTTTCTAAACATTTGTGTAACTGAACAAATGTGTCAGGTTCCTGCAAGTGCCCATCACTTCTACCCCAGTGAACAGTTTACACTGCTGTGTAGGAAGGTAACTGTAAAGAGTATGAACATAGTTTCTTCACTGGACGGAGGTTACTAAGAGGGTTGCTTTCTCTTCCCAGTCACCCAGGTTACTTTGGGAAGGTTGGTATGAGGCATTACCACTTAAAGAGAAACCAGAGCTTCTGCCCAACTGTCAACCTGGATAAACTGTGGACACTGGTCAGTGAGCAGACACGAGTAAACGCTGCCAAGAACAAGACTGGAGTAGCCCCCATCATTGATGTAGTGCGGTCGGTAAGTGGATTAGACACACGTGGGACTGTTTTGCGTTCTTGTTCCTGTTTTCCCTGTTAGATGAAAATTCAGAGTGTTCAACAGATCTGTCAAATGGTTTGCTTGTATTTCTGGCAAAAACCTTTGGAGAACAGTTTTCTACTCCCATTTATTTCACTACATTTTCGTTGAGTGTCCTTCTAACCAATAATCTGTTCCTAATATTGCCCTGATCCTAACAGGCTTACATTTCTTGGCTTGAGCTATAACTGACTATTCTTAAGGTGAAGCTCATGTTCCGTATAGAATAAAATTTTAGGGCCGGCCAAATAGCTCAGCGGATTAAAGCACTCGCAGGTGCCGGTCCCTGTAGTCCCAGCTCTTGGGAGGCTATGATGCTGTAAACAGGCAGATCACTATGAGTCTGATATAGTAGTGAGACCCTGAACACCCTGTAGAGCCTTCCCTAAAATACAAAAAAAAAAAAAAAAAAAAATCCCCGTAAGGCCTTGCATCACAGGAAGAGATTTCTTCAAAAATCACTTCTGTGTGTATTTTTGAGGGTTCTGGTCTTAGATTTATAAATACAGAGGTAGTTGTTAAAATAGAGACCCAAACCCTAGGAAGATACCTGCGTGGCTTTGTGTCATGTCCTCAAATCAATATTGGTCCAAGACTTGGACATTGCTGGGAATGTGATTGCTTTCCTATGGAGTGGTGGGTGGAGGAGCCAGGTATGTGCTCTGTGGAGACTAGAGTTACGTTTGTGCTCCAATGCCACATTTGCCCTGGTGTGCTAGAGTTCTCAGGGAGTCTGCTGGTCTTGGTTCCTGGTGAAGGCTATCAGTGCATGGCCCATCTGGGTCCTTGAAAGTTTGGATTGATGAGCCTCAGTCCCACTAAGAGTTGATAACCTGTCACACATAATATGTGTGTATATATATATATTTTTTGTTTTTGTTTTTTTAATTCTAGGGCTACTACAAAGTTCTTGGGAAGGGAAAGCTCCCAAAGCAGCCTGTCATCGTGAAGGCCAAATTCTTCAGCAGAAGAGCTGAAGAGAAGATTAAGGGTGTTGGGGGGGCCTGCGTCCTGGTAGCTTGAAGCCACTGGACAGTGGGTTCATTAAAATGCTAACAAATGGTTTTCATTTTTTGGTCTGAGTGTAGTTTCTTAATCATCTCTACATTTCTTAATCTCTGTTGGGAACCCATCTAACAAGTTCCAAGAACATTAGGGCGTGGGCCCTCAAAGTATCCCAGAGATAGCACCAGTGGAACCTTTTCATTTGGTGGGCATAATTGCTGGTAGTGGTTGAAATATATACCAAAAGGCCTGTTGGCATTATATTGGGCTTTATATAGTAAGCAGGAGAACGTACCTGTGGGGCTGGAAAGGGAAGATGTCATCATCTTGGACCCAACAGTCCCATTACAACCATAGTATGCCAAGTTGAGACCTTGACACACAGCCTCCTAAGGTGAAATTTAAACCTCTACAGGCATGTGGTGCCAGGGATCGGACCACAATCCGCGGTTGACAACTGTCTTAAGCAGGCGCTTTAGACTGCTGAGCTATCTCACCGACCACAAGGTTAGTGCCTTCCCAAGTGGAAGGAGACCTATAGCAGATGGGCCTCCAGCTTTTGTACATGAATCTTTTAAAGTAATTGGGAGGGGGCTGGAGAGATAGCTCAGCAGTTTAAAGAACCTGCTTAGGCAACCACAGGGACCGAGGTTCAATCCCTGGCACCACATGCTGCAACAGCCCCACCCCCAGGGCAGGCGGACCCTGTCAGAAAGTTAAATAATTTATAAGGTATTAAAAAAATAATTGGGAAGGTGGTGAGGTCAGCAGACTTAAGGACCTGCAGAGGCAAGCACAGGGATCAGGGTTCGATACACATCATTCCCAACTGAGTTTGGGCATGGTGGTACACACCTGTAATCCCAACACTGGGAGGCTGAAAACAATGGTGTGTCCAAGCTGCATAGTGAAACCCTGTAACAACCAAATACGTGAAAAAAGTAATTGTGAAACTGATACTAAGGACATAAGTTGACTTAGTTCATTAAAATTTATAAAGGACATGATTCCTGCCCTAATGTGTATTTTAAGTGGATTTTCATAGGAATCCTGAGCTTCTGGTATAACTTAGGATCCATTGTATCGCCAATAATTCACAAAAGCATAAGCATTTGCCTAGCAAGTGCAAAGTCCCGAGTTAAATCCCTGGTACTGCAAAAAGTGGGAGATAGCTCAGTGCGCTAAGCAGAAGGTCCTGAGTTCGATTCCTGATACCACCAAAAAAAAAAAAGATAAATGCTCGCACTAAATTTAACAGCCGGGAGTGGTGGTGCACACCTGTAATCTCAGCACTTGGGAGGCTGAAGCACGAGGATCAGTGCGAGTTCGAGACCAGCCTAGTCTACAAAAGTGCGCTCAAGGCCAGCCTGAACTGCAGAGCGAGACCCTGTCTCAAAAAGACAAAAATAATCCGCTAAACCGGTCAGATTTAAGCTTTCAAAGAGACGTTCTAACCCTCAGCACAGAGCCCCGGAGGAGCGAGCCTCTGAGACTGAGCGAGAACTTCCCACCTGGTTTCAGACAGGTCCCGCTTCGTGCCGGAAGAACCACTTCCGCACCGCAGGAAGTTCTGGTTCCGGGGGCGTCCTAGCCACGCCTTAACCCCTTCCCGGAAGCGCCTACCTTTTTCGGCTCACCGTCACTTCCGGTGGGGGGGCGGGACCGGCTCGTATTGCGCAAGCGCCGTTTAATCCTTTGCGAGGCGGGAAATTTGATCCCGAGATAGTTTAAACTGGCCACTCTTAAGAACGGGTGCGGGCCAGTGTGCGCTGGCGTGGACTTTAAAATCTTTGAGCCTTTTGATTAGAACATACTATGTTAAAAAAAAAAACAAAACCCACTATGTCCAAGGGTACCTTGCGCTAAAAAAATGAACATGCCTGGAAATGTTCTGGAAGACACAAGACAAATGAGATTTGCTCTTCAGGTGCTTTGGGATGTGAGGTTGTTGCTGCTTTGGTGGCATTTTTTTTTTTTTTTATCGAAGGCATATTTCATATTAGAAGGCAATGTAAGTGGCTAAGCAATGTTCAAGCTACCGGAAACTAAGTTGTCTAGTTTGAAAGATTTCATAATCTTTAAATTATGCTACCTCCGGGTTGGCAAGATGGTTCAGCGGTATAAAACTCTTACTTAAGCAAGCTTAGGCAACCGCAAGGACAGCGGTTGGATCCCCAGCACTGCATGCTGTGCCAGCCCCACCCCCAGGGTAGGCTGAGCCAGCCATAATAATAATAATAATAAAATTAAAAAAAAAAAATCACGCTACCTCCACAGGAAGAACTAAGATGTTTTGGAATGCATACTAATACCTTATGTGGCTCTCAAAAATAACTTTTTTATCTCACTCTTTGAAAAGATGTTTTAAGGTGTCTGTCCAATTCCTGCCTGTATTATACATCCAACATGTATTGTTATTTCGTACTTAAATTCCTAAATACTGTTAGTGTGCCCCTCTAACTCAATGGAGGTACAAGGCAAGTTAGACATGTGGAAATAAACACGAATTTACTAGCAATGATTATAGCCTTTATTTGAAGCCCTAATTCCAGACTACAACCTGAACCAGTTTGAACAGTACTCCTTTACAAGGATTTTGCTGCAAAACTTTGCCCTTATGAGGAAGAAAGCATGTTGAGAACTGAACCCAGCTAGGCAAGGGCTGTACCCCTGAGCTACATCAGCAGTCGTCAAATAATACTTCTAAAAACCCAGATCCCTACAGTATTTTGAGGCTACAGCTTACCAGAGCATAAAGAGCATTTACAACGCTGTATTGAGATAGCCTGCTCTGCACCAATCTGTATGACGGATTACAGGAGACAATCTTAACCTCCGGCCCAAGAAAAGCCAACACTATAGGATGGGACTGCCCAGCTGCCCCAGCTGTCTGAAGGCACTGCTGGAGGACTCTTGTTCTGAATGGTGGCAATCCCAGTCTTCTAGGAGGTCTTAGGAATTCACTGAGACACTGACTTTTGTCACGAAATCATAGAGATGGGAGGAAACCAGGGGTGCTGAATGTCCCACAGTGTGTGTGGATCAGTTGGTTCTATACAACAAACAAAATGAAAGTTAGAATCCCTTCTACAGATTAAAGTTACCAGAACCCTGACAGGGTTTTCATGTATGTCTTAGTTTTCTCGGATTCCAACTCCTAATCAGGAGAATCTCACATTTTGCTTTTGTTCAGAACATTACTAAACATTGCTTGTTTCAGAAAACTGTTAGCAAACAGAGCTACTCAGGATCTGAGCTGCTAACACAAGAATCTGTCTGCATAGGTGGTATCACAGAAATTCTGTACTATCTCCTAGTGAACATACACACTGTGCACACTGTCATGGGATTTTCAAGCCATGAACACTCTTCCTTTTGTCTAAAAGATGATAAGCACCTACTATGTTCAACAGTACTATGGATAAAAAAAAAAAAAAGAAATGCTTGCACATGCCTGGAAATGTTCTGGAAAACATTATATATTTAAACTTTTGTAATAGTATTTTTATTTTGTAATTATATGTTTAAATGGGTTATATTATCTGAGTTTTCTTCAGGATAGTAAAGGAGTTGTGTTACTTTTTTAAAAAAATTGGTGGTAGCTGGGGAGATAGCTCTGTAGAATAAGTGCTTGCCTGGCAAGTGCAAGGTCCTGAGTTCAATCCCCAATACCGAAAAAAAGAAATTCATTATTAAGGGGCCGGGGAGATAGCTCTGTGGCACCAGCGCCTGCCTGGCAAATACAAGGTCATGAGTTTGAACCCTGGTCCGGCCAAAAAAAAAAAAAATTTTTTTTAAATAAAATAAAATTTTGGGGCTGGGGAGATAGCTCAGTAGAATAAGCACTTGCCTGGCAAGCACAAAGATCTGAGTTCAACACCCAGTTCCGCCAAAAAAAAAAAAAAGAAAGAAAAAAAGTTGGTGGGATGAGTTCAATCCGAGGTCCTGAAACAAAAAAAAATTGGTGGGACTAGGGAGATAGCTCAGCAGTCTAAGCACCTGCCTGGCAAGCACAAGGACTTGAGTTTGATCCCCAGTACTGCGTGCTGTGCTGGACCCCAAAGTGGGTGTGGTGGCGCATGCCTATTGAGACACGAGGTTCACTATGAATTTGAACTGCATAACAAGACCCTGTATCAAATAAATAAATAGGATTGAAAATTCTTGGTTTAGGTGTCAGAGATCATTTGAAAACAGTTTGGTAAGAAATCTTGACACTCGTTAATCCCAAACTAGACCCACCCGATCCATATCCTCCTGTCACTTGTAAAGCTTGTGTGTCTTCTCTTTAGCTGTCACTGTATGTGTCCTTGCATCCCACTCTAAGCCACTGTGTGCCAGTACTGGCTTGAAGCGAGAGCTGCAGCTACAGGAGGAGGAAGGAAAAGTGCCTCTCTGGGATTCACTCCAGGATTAAGATGCAGTGAATTTATTTATTTTTATATATATTATGGCCAGCTCAGCCTGCCCTGGGGGTAAGACGCACTGAATTTGAAAAGATACAAAGTTTTAACAACTTATCAAAAAAAGGTACACCTGTACCCTGTGAGCTGATCCATGCCTGAGCAATATTCAGGTCACATTTGAAAGGGGGATGTCAGGACTGGTGGGGCTTCCTCTGCAATCCCAGCACTGGAAGGCTGAGGCAGGAGGATTGCAAGTTTGGCCCAGCCCAGACAACTAGGTGAATTGGCAACAACCTTAATTTTTTTTTAAAAAAAAAGGGCTGGAAAGATAGCTTGGTTTAATCCTCAGTTCCAAAATAAGGGGTGGGTGAGTGGGATGATCTTTTGAGAATTCCCTTGTCTGTCATGAAGCCATACTGAGTTAACAGTGAGTTCTGAGCAGGGCCTAATGGCACAGGCCTGTAAACCTAGCACTGGGATGAGGCGAGGGGACTGCAAGTTTGAGCCTGGCTTGGACAATTTAGCAACTTGAGACAGAGAGCCCCTGTATCAATGGAGAAAAAAAAAGTCTGGCAATGTAGCTCAGTGTGAAGCCTGAGTTCAATCCCCACTACTGGTTGTTAAAAAATTAAAAATCAGTGACGGGGGCCAGTGAGATGGTTCAGTGGTCTAAAGCGCCTGCTTAGGAAAGCTCAGGCAACTGCAGAGACTGCGGTTCGATCCCTGGTACCACATGCTGCGCCAGCCCTACCACCAGGGCAGGCAGAGCTAGCCATAAAATAAATAAATACGTACATACATACAAATTAAAATTTATAAAAATAAATAAATAAATGAATAAGTAAATATCGGTGACAAGGGGCCGGAGAGATAGTTCAGGGGCACAAATGCCTGCCTGACAAGTGCAAGGTCCTAAGTTCGATCCCCAGTTCTGTGTGTGTGTGTGTGGGGGGGGGAACAAAAACAAAAAACCAAAAAAAATCAGTGACAAGTTTTGGTCATGGTTGTGGTTGCTGAATGTTCTGGCCATAATCTTCATCTTTTCTCATAACTTGAACCACAAACCCAGCTTCATCCTTGTCCTGCTATTCCAATGCCAGGTACGCAGAAAGCTTTTTCAGAGATGAACAGTTTGTGTTCCTCAACGGAGATCTCTCTGCTTGGGGAGGCAAATAGCAGCCCCTAACCTATGAGGCCTCAGCTCGATGGAGAGCTGAGGAGTAAAGGAGGGAAGAACACTTAGGAGGGACTCATCTAAGTCAGCTGTGGTGAAAGGACAGGAAACTGTCCACATCCTGCTAGACACAACCCCAGTATGCAGGAACAGAATTCCAGTTTAACTCATCTTGGTCGTTTTCAAGATCTCTGCTCCGCCAAGGCCTTGATACGTAAAAAGCTTAAAGGTGACCTTTCTTTGTTTTTTTATTGAATGCATGTGTGTCTGAATGCAAACGTAGGGTTCCAATGGAAGAACTTCACAGTGACGGGAAGAGTCACCGGGTTAGAGAAGGGCTGGCATTAGCTGGCGTCAGCCCACCAATGTCAGGAAACGCAGTGATGTCTTGAAGACCTTGAGACTGAGCGGGAAAATGTTAAGATCCTCCCAATGATGGAGCAGACGACAAAGCATTCTCTGCTCCACTGGGGACATGAACACTTGGCTACTGGAGGGAAACTGAAGGAAAGTGATGGGTGCGTATCTTCAAGACCTGTCCTGCAGCCTGGGCCAGAGAGCTCAATTTCGGAGGGGGCAGTGACCCACACTAAAGCTGACCCCTATATTAAACTCTGGGGATGATGTCTCAGCCCATTTGCAGGACAGAGAACTCGAGATAATGAAGGCACGGAACGCAGGGCTCTCAGGCCCGTATGACTGTACACTGTTTATTGAGAACACCAGTGGATGGTGAGAAGCGGGGGATGCCCTGTACCGCATCGTGGCCCCCGCCACAGACTGGGAGCCGGGCCCGGAGAGCACAGGCAGAGCTGGGGGTGGGCTTCCCACGACTCACTGACCATCTCAGAGGGTGGGGGGACAAGGAAGAACAGGCCCCAGGAGCCTGGATCCATGCTGCAAATGGGCACTGAATAGCCTCTGTCTTTCAAAACAGAGGTGTGAGGTTTGGGGACTACTAGGAAAAAAAAATAAAAACTCTTAAGATTTTTGTTTTAAAAAATAGTCCTCCTGTACATAACAAGACAGCACCTGCTCTCCGGGGCCCGAGACTGGCAGCAGGGGCCGCAGGCAGGCAAGCCAAAGCCTACAGGGAAGATCAGTGGTTTGGCTGAGACAGTCAGCTGCACATAATTGGCCAGTCACCAGCACCCAGCGAGACTCCATCCGTG
>PVKN010029874.1:0-12884 GCA_004027915.1 Capromys pilorides
CGTTCCTTCCTTCCTTCCTTCTCTTTTGCTTTTTAGCTTTTCTTGGTGCATGTTTGCAGCACATGATATTTGTGTTCTTCATGTGGAGTGGTGTACACATGTAACCCATCTTGATTTATTTTTCATTCCCTTTCCCTCCCTCCCTCCATCTCTTCCTGCCTCTCCCATTTCAGAAAGCTTCACCACCCTATTTCTTATTATCTATATTTATTTTTGCTCTTTGTTGATAACTTGAGTTTCTGGTGCAATTGGCCAACTCAACTTTTGTTGCTATATGGTTTTATCACACTGGAGTTGGAGAGGTAAAATGAAATAAGTTTGTAGACCTCTTAGAACATGAATAAAAATCACACTTCAGATTTCTAGCAAACTCATTATATAGGAAGTTTAGCTATGAATTATAAATGTTTGTATGACAGCAGTGTATGCCCCTTTTCCATCCATCTTTCCTTAGTATAAATATAACCTCTGTGACTTCAAGCCCTATCAGTTGCCAGAGATTCATCGACCAGACAGAATTTTCAGGGAGATTCCAAGTATGGTTATAGACTTGGATCAATGAGCATCAAACCATCACACACAGGTGTTTTTAAAGTCTATGTGTAGATTTCCAGAATTTAAAAATTGTCAAGGCCCTCCCTTCACTCCTGGGACTTTAAAACATTCTAGGTGACTATAAATTTTGTATTTTTAGTTTGCTGTCTGGTGACTGGGAGTGGGCAGTGTGGAAGGAAGAACATGTTCTTCAAAGCTATGCACGAGACTCCAAAGCACTTGCAAGCCCAGGGCTCCTGGCAAAGAGGAGCCAGGCAAACGCTCGCCAAAGATTTTGCAATGAGAAACATTGCAGCTCTGGAATAAATCCACTTAGAGCCCCAGAAGCAGAGTCTTGGTAATGTCCCTTCATCTCTGCCCATCTCGTACTCTATCTTTCTCCTCCTCCTTCTCTCACTCTCTAAAGTTTTTGGTCTGTTCCTTTCTTGTAGCTCATAATTGGGCATCTGTTGCCCTTAATTTTATAAAATGTTTATTCCAGGGCAAATTAAAGTCCTCAATTCTTAGTTTAATATTTCTGACTTTTTTTTTTTTTTTTTAGATTAGATCTTTTCAAAACAGATAGGGAGATAGGGAGTCTTATCCAAGCAGGAGGTTAAGGAAGCATTCCCAGCAGAGATCTGGTGAAGGCAGAGGAAGAAGCAAAACCAAGCTGTGACGTCTGCTGATGCTCCGTCTTGCCTGACGCAGCGATGAACTATGGGAGATCAACAGCACCACAGATTGCTTCTCCTTTGCTGCGGAGCCCAGCGCTGGGCGCTTCGGTCCGTGGTTGCAGGCCATCCCTGGTAATACAGATTACAGTCTTGTCCAGCAGAATCAGCTCCCTTCAGGCAAGGGCAATTTTCAGGAAGCCCTGTGCAGTGAGCGGTTGGTTATCAGGGACACCCAGGGCAGCTGAAGGAAAGTTGCAACCGCATAGCAAAGGGAGGTCAGAGGAAGCGATAATAGGATGGAGAGCCTGGGCTCCTATGGTCTGGGATTCACATTTGATCCCCCCACCCCCTTGTTTATCGTTCCCTCCATTGCTTCTCAAGGGCTTTTTCCTCTTTTCCACCTTCATAAGGCCGCTCAGGGTCCGCCTTGCTTCCTTCTGGCGGCCCGGCTCATGCTTCTCTGCAGAGGCTGGAAGTGCTGCATGTTCCTTTCTCCAGCCTCTTTTCCTGCCTGACCTTCTGGCTGGGGATTGAAGAAATCATGTGAGGAACTGTGGAAGAGGGCAGGTACCTTGGCCTTGCCACTCTGGGACAGCATAGGATGCTAAGACTCACTTCAGACTCCTTACGATCCCAGGACCAAGCCCTCAGTAACTCAGCAAAATGACTGTCGGTGAGTGCCTGAATTAACCCTGGTGCCTGCTGTGGACTTTCGCTTTACAGATGAGTGGATTAGAAGCTCTCTCTTTACATTCCTATAAACCTTGGGTTTCAGAATATGCATATATCTCAAGAATTGCACTGATTGTTCCACTTCCTCTTCTGGGCCCTGATGGCGGTGGACACAGTTAGCCACATGACTGTGGACTGTTGACTTTTCCTGAGAAGGAAAACAGGAGACACTGGTGCTTCAGTTTCCACAGTGAGCAGACACAGAAAGCTCAGGAGCACAGCCAGCGAGGCGCCTGGGCACAGCCCTCCTATACCCGGACACAGGCAGCTAGCGGGGCGCTGACAGGGGAGGGTCCTCTGCTAGCACTCTCTGCCCAAGAGCAACGTAGCTGTGTCGCAGAGCTTAGCCTCTGTCCCAGCTGTCATCTGCCCTTAGGTCCTGGGGGAAACCAGTAAGGGTAGGGGAGAGGGGAGCAGGGACATCTGCCGGGTTCTCTACAAGGGAGGTGATATCCTGGCTTCTGTCTGTTGACTGAAAGTGGGGTGAAGAATGAGAAAGAGATTCCTGTCAATAAACAGTAATAATAACAACTGTCCGTAAATGTCTGGACTATATAAAGTTTACTTCACTACAGGCTTTGCCTTCGTCATTGCCTCGACTTCAAAACAATGCCAGAAGTCAGACTCTTGCCTTTTTCTTAGACATTCCTTGTACTCTCTTCTCTTAAAAGTTCCTCTGCTCCATTTCAGCCTGTACAAAATCCAGGGCCCTGCTCTTAGGCTCACCTCGCTCGTGGGCTCGCTGTGTGCCGCACTCTCTTCAGTCGCTGAGCTCTGACACTCTCTCCTTGGTTATGTGTGCGTGGAAAACAGAGACAGGGAGGGAGGGCCAGAAAAGGGGCGGCAGGGCCGGGGATGAACTGTCAGCCATTTTCATTTAAGTGACTTAAGTTTAGGAACCCATACTGGTTTCACGCATGAGATAAATTAATTAAAACAACTCAGGCAGAACATACACATATCTAGAACATATGTAGGAGGAAAATACTCACTGTTTTGTAGAACTTAAAACTGGAAATGCAGTTGTACATAAGAGGAACTCATATGATTGCTTTTGTAGAAGATTTCCTATATAAACTGGTTCTCTGAGGTATTAGTAGTTGTTCTGTGGAAATAAATACCTTCAACACATAGGTTTAGAAAAGCTCTAAATTTAACTACAGTTTTAAAACTTCACTTTCTTAAAGACTGTTCAGAACTTTTAATGTGCTGACTTTACCTGCAGCTTTCTAAGAATAGAATATGGCCTATGGAGCTTCACAAAGATAGTGCTCCAGGAGAGGAGCACTTCATTCAAAAAAATGAGTGTTTTGTGGAATTTACTTCGAGAAATGATTCTCCAGCAAACATGAATATCTTTCCTTATTAGCATCATTAATGACCCAGTTACTAATGTGACAATGTGTGTATGTGTGATCCACAAAAGTTTGATTCCAGTCACGCAGACATAATTCTTAATTATATGAATATTACTTGATTTTTATATATGCTATTAGTAGGACCATACACTTTTTATTTTTCAGGTAAGTTAGTCCTTTGTTTCTTTCCTCAAGTTTATCCAATTCAAATGAATTCAAGAAAATGATACTTCAGTGGATATATATCCTTAAGACAACACGGAGAAATATAAATCAAAGTATATCATAAAAATTGCATTAGTGATCCAGATTTCTGGATAAATCTAACTAAAAGGATGTTTTGAAAATACATAGGAAGCTATGATATAAATTTTGGTGCTCTTGTTTGAGAATGAATTATAAATGTTCCCTATAGTTTCCCTACTCAAGTGTACATCTTATAGGCCAAACTTTCAAAAGCAAAATAGTAATTTCAATGTTACATAAAAATATGCAAAAGGTGTAAAGATCAAGAAACCCTGGAAGGCTTGAGATGGACAGATGGAAAAGCACTGGACACAGAGCTGAGACAAGACAGCGATAATTCCAATGTCATTGTCGAGGGAGACGCACCCTCTTGGAGGAGATTTATGTGTCATTGTATGGTCATCTCTACTTCAAAATAATTCTATTTTGACCCATTTATGTTTCTGAATATACGTCACTGCTGAAAAGGCATTTGGAAAGAGTTTATCAGATGCTACTTTTCTGGGGAATGCCGTGGGTTGAAAAATCTGGCAAATGTGCTCAAGAATGAAGTGATAATAAGAATGGTAGGGCAAGTGATGAGGACTCTTGAATACCTTGTGGGGGATCAGTGACAAGCTGTCCTTTACTGTACTAAAGTCTCCCATTTAAATGTTCACTGTTATTTTCATTGCTTCTTGAGTGTCACTTTCCCATAGGAACATTCGTGAGTTGTTCTGTTGAAACCCGCCATGGTTAGCCCAGCCAAATCTGCTTCAATTTCTTGGATCTAAAGATGTGTTCTCGTGTCAGGGGACATCACCTCACAGGTGCTGGCCACACGTGCTTTCCACAAATCCCTTCCAAAGAAATATCTGTCATGGGCCAAGGGTTGATTTCCTTCTCAAATATATAATTACTCAGGCTTTATTTATAATAACTCTTAGAAATGGATTTTTTGTTATTGTTTGAACCTTGGTGCTTATGTTGTTGCTATATAAATGGTACCTGACCGCAAACACAGCAGCTCAACAACTGATTATCTCATAGTTTTCAAGGTTCAGAAGTTGAAGCAACATCTTTACAGACTCAACCAGAGAAATTCCTTCATTTTTAAAAGTTCAATCAAGGGCCAGTGAGATAGCTCAGCAGAATAAACCTCTGCTTTGGCAAGTGCAGGGACCAAGGTTTGATCCCTGGTTCTTCGCGCTGAACCGGCTCTTCCCCTGGGCCTTGCAGTACCTGTGACTGAGTATGGGCATGCTAGAGCACACCTATAATCCCAGCATGGGGAAGGCTAAAAACAGGAGGGTCACTATGAGTCCAGGCTGTGCAGTGAGACCCTGTACCAAATACATAAATGAATGAATGAATAAATAATAAAAGTTCGATCAATTAGATTGAGCTCATATATTTATTTCAACATAATCTCCCTGCTGGAAGATTCATATACTCGATATCATCTGCAGAATTTTTCACAATAATGCCTACGTTAGTGCTGCCTAGCCAGGAGGTGGGAGTGTTGGCAGGGGGCATATCTTAATCATTCTGCCTACCAAAGTAGCATGGTTTAGCATATGACTAAATGAGAATAACTGTAATCCTTACATATGCATAAATTGCAAGTGTCGTTTTTCCTCTTCGATTCTCTCATTTACTAATTTAGCAGCTATTTCTGGGAAAATCATTTATTATTTGCCTGCGCTGAGTGAGGCACAGAACACCATGGCACAAGCAGGTCTGCGCTATTCGTTGTGGCAGCCCCCAGTCACCTGGCTGGCTACCGCAACCTTCAAAGGTAGCCGAGACTGAGGAATTGCATTTTTCATATTATTTTTAGTTGAAACTCATTATTTATGTATAAAGATTTAATTAAGTCTAGTAGTGTATGTTGACAGCACAGATATGGCCAATTGTGATAACTATAGAAAATTCTATTAATGGCATCTTGCTAAACAAATAATGTTTCTGCCATCACAACTCATATCATAATGTGAAAGAAGCAGCTTTTTGTATTGGGTCAGACTGCAAATAACCAAGGCCATACGGACCAAACAGTTTCTGTTTTCAACTACTAAACTTTTCCATTGTTTTTGAAAGCAGACATAGATATTAATAAGTGGACATAGACATTAATAAAATGTGAGAACATTTTCTAATAAAACTTTATTGGCAAGAATGGGGACGAGATCACATTTGGCCTATGATTGCATATTCCAATTCCAGTGAGGGTAATTCCTAGGTCATTCAATTTATTGCTATTGATAAGCCTTCAATTTGCTAAAGTCTTCACTTTTGCTATTAGATCAAATATTCTAATGCCATTTCATCCAGTATATTGGATTGAACTTCAGCCTGTCCTTAATTTGCCAGTTACCATAACAATACACCTGGTAGCTTTAAAAGTTGGTGTTCTAAACAACAAAAGTTTATTTTCTCATGGTCTTAAACCCAAAGGAGTTAGTTTTCAATTCTCCTGAGACCCCTCTCCACTTGTGCATGGCCTCTTTCCCTGGGTCTGTTCAGAGGGTCATATCTCTGTGCACCTCAGATCTCCTATCTAAATCTTTTGATCTCAGAAAGACACCAATTGAACTGTATTAGGAACCATTCAAATAGCTTCACTACAAGTTAACCACCTCTTTAGAGGCCTTATTTCTAAATATAGTTAGCTTTACAGACTCTGGGAGAACTTCGAACTTCAATGTGTAAATTTGGGAGAAGCAAAATTGAGCTCATACCAAGCTGTAAGTGTAGCACAGGGCTGTTGAAACTTGGCAAGTCTTTGGCCTACTTGAGAGCTTACAAATGTGTCCCTGGTTCCCGAGTAGGAGACTCAGCAAATAAATTTGGAATATGGACTGGGAACTGAGAGTTTTAAAGTTCCCTGGATAAGAAAGATCGTTATCCAGTAGGGAACTACTGTTGCATCTTGTATCCAAGTGCAACACATCAAGAAAAGTAGACTGGCGTGAGGAACGTGTCATTGGCAACTCTTCAAAGGCCTGATGTGTGCCATCTCTGTGCATCAGCTGAAAACCAATTAAGTTTAAATTCTCAAGCTTTTTCCTGACCTCTGACAGTTCTGAGCAAACGAAGTACACTTGGGAAGCCCAGCTCCTACAGGGATGATACCTGAGCCCCAAGACAGAGCAGGATTATCTTGTTTGCTTTATTGCAAGAGGTGACATGAGGATGGGGAGAAAAAAGCAAAGCTGTAATATGCTCTTGGTTGTGATTTAAAATATGAGTAATTGGAATCCTTACTGTGCATTGAAAAGCTCAAGACTAGGTCAGCTCAGGCTGCCTGCTCATTCTTCCCTCCGTAACTGTTAAGCATGGTGCATCAACTTGAACGGATGAGGAAATCCAGCAACAAAGCACAGCTCTGGGTGTATTTGTGGCTACCTGATAGGTAGACCAGGAGACCAAGGAGGGGGAACCAATCCTGGATGTGTTAGCTGAGTGAAACAAAATGACACAAATCTGAATGACCAGTTTAGCAAAGGATTGGAGTTCCTGAAAAGGTTTCAATTAGAAATCCAAGAGATTAAAATTGTATTGAGGGCCAGCCAAATAGCTCAGTGGATTAAAGCACCTGCAAACAGGTGCAGGGGTCAGGGGTTCAATCCTTGGGCCTACTATGCCAGTCTCGCCCCCAGGGAGCACTGAGCCAGCAACTGAGACTGGGCATGGTGACGCGCATCTGTAATCTCTGTGCTTGGGAGGCAGTAAACAGGTGGATCACTATGAGCCCAATCTAGTAGTGAGACCCTGAACATCCTGTGGATGCTTCCCCAAAACACACATACACACACACACACACACACACACACACACACACACACACACACAAATTGTATTGAAAGTGTGGACAGCAGAAATGAACATGTGACGGCAGATTTTAAAAGTTAGAATGCATGAATGCTTTCAGAGACCTACTACTCAATGTGATCTTAAAAACAACAAAAAACATAGAAAATGGGTCCAACAACTGCTAAGCAGTGTGAAGTCCAGTCTAAGAATAACTGAAATAAATGAAAAATAAATGATAGCAAAAATGGCATAGATTTACAGAAATAGCAGAAGGAGACATCTCAAATCGAGGGAGGGAAATAAGCAAAGTTATATGAGTTATCCAAAGCCCCGAGAGGCATTATCCAAAAAGAAGCTCTCTGTGTCGTAGAACTAGCACTAGAGATTGCATCCGACCTGTCTGTTCTGCTTTTAGGTCTCTTCTTAAAAGTACTGAGGTCGTCAAGCTGCATGATCTATGCATGCTCATGTCTATAGCAACACAGCCATAGTAGCTAAATGGGAAGGGGCCAATATGTCCACCACACAGATGACATGAAAAAGGAAATTTGGTATTGACACAAAATCGAGTACCACTATACCACAAAGAAGGAAAAATTGGAGGCATTTGTAGGAGCCCAGATGCATCATGAGATTGTAGTGCTAGGATAAAAATCGGACAAACAAGCTTCATGGTTGCCTGTTTTCTCTTATATGAGAAATTCAAAATGTAAATAAAGAGCAAAATAAAAAACAGACAATAGGAAGGAGATGGAATTTTATCATATGGGAAGGAAACCAAGAGAGAAAGGAGGGAAGGGGGAAGAGAGGAGGCAAATGAGGAGAAATGAAATTATGACATATTGAGTATATACACTAAACCCTTTGGTGGAATGTGATTATATATACTTCCAAAAGACAGAAGACGGAGAAGGGATAGGAAGAAAGGAAGGGGATTAAAAAAATAAGAAGATAAAAAGAGAAAGAACAGACACTAGCAAATTCTTTTGTCCCTCTTATCATATGAGGACACAATTCAAAGGTCACTGCCTATAAATTGCAGAAAGCCTCACTGGACACTGGATCTGGTGGTGCCTGGAGCCTTTCTAGCCTCCAGAACTGGGAGAAATAGGTTTGTGTTGTTTCTGAGCCACACAATCTGTGGTGTTTTGTTTTAACACTGTAGATAAGCTGAGCCATAAAGTTTTTATACTGGCTGCTCTACACATTAGTATATGTTTATATGTGAGGTATATATGCATCATTATATACATATATGTGTGTATATATATAGTCACATCACTGTTGTAGTGAACTATAGAAATTTTACATCATTGTTTTCTAGTTTTCCATTTACAATATCATTTTCATAACTATTTTTACACATATATTCAGAACCAACAGGTCAGTGTTTCAGTTCTCACTTCAGCCATCAGACTTAATTTAGAAATCTCATTTTCAGTGAGAGCATGCACACTTGCCCTCTAATAAAAAAGAAAGGCATCCATTGTCATTTAAACTTTAGATAGACAGTAAGTAAATGTACTTTATTTGTAATCAAATTATTTATGGACTTATTTTTTTGACTCTTTTAGGAGGCAACCTGTAGAATGGGCAATGCATCAGGGGGGGAATTGTGAAGTGCTTGCAATGCATTTAAAGCTCTTCTGAACTGTGATTTATTACCAGGCGAAGGGGGTTTTGGACTTCATTTGTTGTTTAATTCATATTTGCCCTTAAGCTAGGTTGTGCTATCTTTAATAATGACTTCTCTAGAAGAGAAGCCTCTTCATACAAAAATTTGTGTGGAAACAATAAAACACAAGTGAATTCCTCAGGACTCGTGAGGTAGCACTGCACATGGCGCTGCCGTCATTCCTCAGTGCCTCGGTTGACCACTTCTTTGTTTATGCAAATATAAAGATGAATAAATACCGCGTATGCTAGGGGTCCTCACCAGTGGCATGAGTGACATTGTGACATGGATGGGTCACTGTGGTGGTGTCCTGGCATTGTATGTTGTTAGGATATTCACGAGCTCCAAGCAGAAGCCAGAAGTAACCTCCGCCTCACCTTAACCCACTAGCCACATGCAAAATGATCTTCACAAATTTCTGAGTCTCCTGAGGGACAGCCTTGCTTGTAGTAGAGAGCTGCTGGGGTCAAACTGGGATACCCGAATTTTCGTTTTCTCCACATCCCTGCTTTTTGTCTGAATGATTGCTTTTTTCTTCTCAGTGATGAAACTGTACTCCTGAAAAACACAGCATCATATTCTTCACCCCATGGCCACATATAAACATAGATCACTGTTTTCTGTCTTTATTTCCTACATTCGCACAGATAATTTTTTTCACTTATATATTTATATGTTCCTTTCCCAGTGCAGTATTTGTATATGTACTTGGACAAAATAAGCAGCTTTGACAATTTTTAGCAGAAAAATTCTTTGTGAACCAAAGGTACCGCTGGGCAACAACTCCCGTAGCCACTGCTGATGTCTAGCTATAGGCAGAGGCCCAACATCTGGGCAAATTTGATGTCATCCTGAAACACAAATTCCAAAATTTTTGTATATTATACATAACTCAAGAAATTAAGTAATAAAAAAGGAAATAGAGGTTTAATTTCTGAAGCTATAGTTTTTGTATAATTTTTCTGAAAAGTTATTACTAAAGATGTTGATAATAATAAGGAAAAATGGGTTTAAAAAGTTTGAGAACCTGTGAAGTTAGTATAGAATCTTATTTAGAACTTTTTATCCCCTGATGTATATTAAATATATTAAATATAGTGTATATATTAAACAGCAGGACCAGAAGACTTCTAACCTAATTATTTCTTGAATCTTTAATCATAGGATCTTTGTTCTTCGTGGAGTTTATTACCATCAATTGTCTCCTCATTACATTTTGGGGAGTCTTATAAGTTGTAGTTTGAAAGTTATTGCTTTACAGCTGGTGAGATAGCTCTGTGGACTAAGTGTCTGTCTGGAAAACATCACATGCCACGTGGCCCTGGAGTGCACTGTGTCGGCCACCAAGTCAGAGCATGGTGGTGTATGCCTATGATCCCAGCACCGGGGAGGCTGAAAACAGGAGGATTATTATGAATCCAAACCGCATAATGAGATCCTATATCAAATATGAAAGAAAGAAAGAAAGAAAGAAAGAAGGAAAGAAAGAAAGAAAGAAAGAAAGAAGGAAAGAAAGAAAGAAAGAAAGAAAGAAAGAAAGAAAGAAAGAAAGAAAGAGTCATTGCTTTGTTTTGGAGATATTTGTGCTTTTTTTAGAGAGAGAGAAAGTGGAGAATTGTTTTGTACTCTTAAATATGATTAATAGTCTAGGGGTTAAAGATGCTATAGAAAATAGAAGAAGAATGTTATCTGAGTTTTAAAAGCAACAACATCATAAAAGCTACTAGCAGGTGATAATAACTGAGGTGGGATTTGTGATGTGCGGTAAATATGGAGACAACCACATGGAAGGGTAGTCTACCAGTGAGCATAAACTATCTAGTCCAAATGGAACAGAAATTCAAATGGTTACAAGAAATATATCCAGTACAATTCGGAGACCCCACATGCCAGTTCAAACTCGGGAACTTCTGTGGGGAAGAGGGCCCCATGGAAGCACTCTGAAGATAGGGTGTCACTTTCCCTTTAGGCTCAAGACTAACCACTGAGTCCGAAGCAAATTGAATGAGTGCAGGGGAGGACCGATGAAAAAGAAGACAGTCAAGCTGTGAGGCTGCTGGCAAGCTGTGAAACACATCAGGGGAGAAACTGAGGTACTGAACACAGGCGAGGAGGAGGGAATTCTGCATCCTTTTCCATTCCCAAACAGGGGTGATGTGGATACATGTCAATCTTCATTCTCAGCTCAGGTTTGTTGCATGAACGCATGAACAAATGAAGGTGTGGATAAGTGACTGGGTACATTTCAGAGCTAGAATTAAATGGAGGAACTCATTTGATAAAGCGTGCTTCACTGGTATTTGTTTTTACGTACTTCATAAAATGATGAATCACACTCGAAGAGTAAAATGTTCTACCCATACTAGCAAACAAAAAGTGCACTGTTGTACAGGAAGTAATTGTGTTACAGTTTGAGGTGATCCCCTCAAGTAGACTCTTTCTTTGATGATGCCATAACAAAATTGAACTCATTTGTGCAGTTATATGGAGCTTTCCATACCAATCCGTTCTCTGGTGCCTAATGGCAAGGAGATTCTGAGAGTCACTAGACACTGATAACCCTACACTGCACAGATTTTACACATGTCTGGCTCTGCTTTGGTGAGCAAGTAGGTAGCACAGGACCGCATTTTGGCATCCTCGGTAGCCACAAAGGCCGGCAGCCATGCGGTGGTATTTGCAGTGATGTCAGGAGAGGTGTTCTATTTGCTCCCAAATACCTTTCTCACCTCTCTCTGCTACTTTCACTGAGGCAAAATATCTCTATAAATTTATGTGTGGCAAAGGAAATGAAAATTTCCTTTGAAGTAACTGGATCCCGATTGAATTGTTCATTAATATGTGAAGATGAGCATGTTCCCCTGAGATAACAGTAAATAGGTACTGGGAATCTGGAGATGAGAGAGGTGAAGAATGCCAGAAGTTATTTGCACTAACTTAAGAAGAAGCCGGTGTTTAATGAAGTATCTTTCCACATCCTAACATAGTGAATTCAGGCTTTCTTTGTAAGGAAAGATGATTGCGATGGATAATCTCTTTCTCTGATCAATCATGAAGTTGTCACATATTGGTCACAGAATAAAAATATTTTGATCTTACAACTCTGGCAGGTAAGTTCTCATGAAAATAAAGTACATTTCCAAAGTTTGCTGGACTTAGATGAGGCTGAATGAAACTGTCTCATTGTTATTTCTTATTAAAAGTAATAAAAATAATAAAAAGAAAAAGTGAAAAGAAAAAATAGATTTACTTCTGAGGAAATACAGTGAGGTAAAACCCCATCAACTGTTTTGTTAGCTAGTAAGCTCATTTTGGGGCCTGAAGGGATTGGTGCTTGTGTCTGAAACTCCTAACATCTCTAAATATTAATCAAGAGGATCACGTGTTCTTTAACCCCTTCATGTCTAGGAAACATCTCTTTATTTTTGTGAATTTACAAATGAAATAGAGAAAACCTGAGGTGAGTGTTTTGAGTCTTAAATTTTGACAGTCTGTGACAATTCTCACCTTGGATCTTGGGTCCCTCCTCATGAAATGACTCTGAATTCCATCTGATTTCAGAAGCAACATGCCAGATTTCTGTCATTTCCATTCCAACATCAGATTTTAGAGTTGTGACCAGCTATACAGTGATTTTGTGCATTATATTCACAAGTCTATATTTGCTGTCATCCAGGGGTCCTTCAATTTCTACGTGACAGTCATCAAGGTAAAAAAAAAAACTATAAAAATTTCAATAGGAGATACATGTACAGGAGAAGTCTGCTGAAGAGCTGCTTTTAAAATTTAAAGTCATGCTACATACCTTAAATTTAGTGTATCAGGTTTGTAAAAATATGAAAATGTAGGCAGATCTACCAAAAGATA
>PVKN010029875.1:0-12883 GCA_004027915.1 Capromys pilorides
CTCTCAAGTCCTCTTTTCATGGTTGTCATCATTGTAATATTTGTCTTTTTCTCCTGTTTATACTCCAAAGAGCTCAATGATTTCTTAGAAATATTGAATTTCATTACAACCAACATGCAAAAGTTATTTATTGTTGTTTGCACTATTCTAGTCCACATGTGAGAAAAAAGAATTAAAAACCTGTCCGCTGTTCTCTGCTTGTGGAACTAAGCACTCCTGCTATGGCTGTTATGAACTGCTAGTTAGTGCACAAGAGAAGGTCAGTATGACACAAGGAGGCCCTGATGCCTTCACAAATGAAATGGAGCTAGAACTCACTTCAACAGCACAAGAATATGAAGCATGTGAAACAATTTAAGCAAATGGAGCAAATAAGAAGGAATAGACCAGCTAAGACTCATGCATCACCAGAAGAGCAGATCACAGGTATGCTGGATATTTGGGAAGCAAAGAGAGAGCGTGCACCCACTAGGTGAGAAGGCAGATCGCTGAGACTTTTATTCTTGCTCAGATGTGGAAGTCCAGTCCTGGGAGCTTAGAGGCTTAGTCTTCACCTATCCTTGGAATGACAAACAAAATCAGCATATTATTGATTTCCTGACCTAATGAGGAGCTATTGTTTGTATTTGAAGAGAAAAATGACAGTTTGGCAGTGCTTAATTCCTCACTATCTTTAAAAATTAAAAATGCAGTTTAGTATCAGAAGGATGAAAGAAAATACTGCATTAAAAAAAAAACATTGGAATAAAGACCATCATGAGTTTTCATTAAAGCAGTGAATTTTTAGGAGGAGGGAAAAATGAAAGAATTTGCACTATAAATTACGAATATAAAACAAATTGTAAAGTAGAAAGCATGTGTGGATTTCAGATTTATATTTGCCCAGTGTTTCTCTTTTCTGACCTGCCTGATGTGACCAAGAAGGAACTGAAATCTAAAGTTCAACATCAGTACAGAAGATGTCACATCTATGTAAATGGAAGGAAGTAAAAAATAATCTCTTGTTTATCAGTGAGGTCCTTGTCACTGTACTGACCAAGGTAAAAAATTTGTAAACAGGAAGTTTACTGTAACTCACAGTTGGAGTAGTGCTGCTCTAAAGTTGCTTGGCACTGTGTTGGGTGTGTGACAAAGCAACACATCAGGGTGGGAGCACATGGCAGAATAAAACTTCTCATCCGTAGTGACAGAGCAACGCTTATGGAGGAAAATGAAGGAGGACTTATGGTCCTGAGACACAGCTCCAGGGACCTAGGCTTCACCTGGTAAGGATTCCAGCATCTCCCAACAGAACAATCACCTTTAACAGAAGGGACCATGGGGGCTGCACAAGCTTTAAACTACAGCACCATGCAGTGGTTGCTCAATTAATATAAACACACACAGTCAGAGGGGATTCTGGATAAGGCTAGGAGGAAACCTTGAGCTTTTTAGACTGAGACATTTTGATCATTAAAAAACATTCTATTGAATTTGGGGGAATATCATGTTCTTAGTACAAATAATTCTAGTAAAAGTTCCCTTTAGGTATTTTTAAAACTAAGGAAATAAACAAACTAAAAAAATTTAAAAGTTTTCTGCATGTTAATATTCCAGCAAAATTTTAAGCTATACTGACTTATGTATAGATTTTACTTGCAAATGTAATCTATTTCTTATCTTTACAAACTGCTTAATTCATAATTATTCAATTTTAAAACATTTGTCCATATACAACTCTATTATATTAGTGTGACAATGATAAACTTAAAAAACAAATTTTTCTCATGTTTGGTAAGTAATTGAACACAAGAGGAGAAAGAAAAAGTACATAAAAATATTTTAAAATAATGGAGTTATAATTTTACTTTAGGTTTAATAGTTAACCTATTCTTTGGTATTTCTAGACACTCTACTATAATCACCAGAAGCTTTTAAGAACTAACTAGGAAACACACCATTTTATAGTTCAAATCCCAAGAAACACTTCCTTTTTTATTTCAGAGCGACATTTTGCTAAAATAACTCTACCTGTAAATTCCCAAGCATTTATGTGCCACTCTCAAAATCAAACGTAATAGGTTTGGGAGAATCATTAAAGATTTTTGCATCAATTTGCTTGCTTCAAACATGGCCTTAGTTAATGATAAAAATACCTTTAAAAATCTCAGTTTTAGTTGTATTTGAAAAACTCAGCTTTCATATTTAAGTGGTACCATCCAAATACATTTCTGATCAGTCCCTAGGACATTCTACAAGGAGGAGAAGATATCTCCAAATTGTATGATTAATTAGTAATTTAATCAGATGTGATAATTTTAATTGAAAGAAGTCTTCCAATTATAAGAATAAATATATTCTTTATCACTAGAAAACATATGTCCTGAAAATGTTGATATATTTCTCTCTGGAGGTTGAAACCAGACCCTTCCTAATACCCTTGCTGAGCCATTGCTGCTGATGGGAAAGATCTGTGTTCCTCTTGTAAAAGGAACCTCTACCCTGTGGTGTCCTCATATTTTTCCATCTTCTTGGATGATCACAACCAAGGTACTGTCTTCCCATGCTACTACCTCCCATTTCACATACTCTCATCATTCATGGAACAAATACTTATTAGGTCTATACTCTACATCAGACACTTGGGAAAAATCGAAATCAGATAATATAAATAAAAATAATAACCTCCTGATTCATAAAGATTATATTCCAATTGGGATGACAGAGAATAGAAAACAAACATCTTAGTAAATGATTAATACTGAGAATGTGAAAGCTAATCAAAAGTTCTGTGCTACTCTTTCCATTAGTAAGGGAGAGCAGGCCTGTTACCCTTGACCCTAGGCACATTGTGTCTTCTTTGCTCCTTAGACAGTAGTAGAAGTGGTTCTGTGCTGGTTTCTGGTGCCAAAATCATAGCAATGATGGCTTCCTTGCCTTGAGGTTTCATATTAGAATCTGCACTCTCAGGAGGGAAGATGGTGTGAAAGACAACAAGCATTCAAAGAGCCGAGAGACTACCAAGGCCTGGATGTTAAAGGCTCAGTCCTCAGCGTGGCATGCATGGGAGCTGGAAGGATCTTTGGAAGTGGGATCTCATGGGAGGAAGTGAAGTCTCTTGGGGGTTGCTACAAAGGGAATTCTGGGATTCTAGCCCCTGCATGTTTTTGTCATTACTTCCTGGATGCGGAGAGGTGAGCAGTTTCCTCACTAACAGCTTTGATGTTCTGCTTTACACAATAGCAAAACAGGGCAAGTTGCAATGGGCTGAAAATGTTAGGTAAAATGTACCCTCTCCTTTTAAGTTCCTCACTTTTGACGTTATGTCACAGTGATAGAGCTATGGCTAATACAGGGACTCACACAATTGAAGCTTCCAAGCACCTCTGCCAAGGTGCCAGTCAGGAAGGAAAGTGAAGCCTTCTTGAATCTTCCAAATCTCCTCAGATACCATCAAAATACTCTACTCAACCCCACAAGTGACTACACAGACATTTCTCATTGTAATCTTTGATCTACAGATCCTGAGCAAAAAAATGATTGTGTAAAGCCAATAACCTTAGAGTGGCTTGCTAATCAGCAGCAGCGAACAGAAAGCATATTAGTTGCCTGCACAAAAGAAACAAAAAAACATGCAGTTATTTCTGGCAGCACCTCATCTCAGTAGTCTTGACTTTGTCCCTCCTTCTCAATCAGCTACTCCTTTTATTCCCCACAGTACTCTTCTACACCTTTGCCACTCTGCTGAAGTCTGAACCACATCTTTCCCTCTCCTTACAATCATTGCAACTTTTTCTGACATTAAATGAAACTGAAAAACATCTTAAATGAATTTATCAACACCGATCCTTTTCATGTTCTTATTAACACAAGGGAGTTCTATGCTTGTGATCATCTGTTTCCTCTTTTGTTTTCCTTATTTCCAGGGCTAATTCTTCTGCTGTGCTTATAATCTCAGGTTCTACCTATCATTGATAATGTTGTCATTCCTTCCTCCACCTGTCTATCTCTCCTAGGCCAACAAGTGATTTTTCCTCAATTGCCATCTGATTTCACCGCAATAATATTCTTTTTGAAATATGTTCTCCTTTGGTTTTCCAAGACATTGACTTTTCAGCCAGCATTTATACTGCTTTTGTATTTGTCTTCCTAGAACAAGCATCACTTGGTGCTCCTTCTTAGGGACTGTCAGAGGACTACCTTGTTGCCTCCTAAATAATAATAGCTTTCTAAATAACAGCAACCAATGTTCTGAAATTCTAATCCAGTGTTGTAATCCACTGCACAGCGTTGGAGATGGCAATAGCCATTAAGGAGCAGAATTCTGAATACCTTATTTATGCTCTCTGTAAAGAAACTGAATGAGTCTACCATGGTTTCAACTTTATTCATAAATGAGATATCTCTACACCAGATTGATATCTGAGAAGGAATTACTATTAGGGATATTATTTTTGTTTCAGCTTTACCAATATAAAATAACTTAACCAAGTCTGGGCATGGTGGTGCATGCTTATAATCCCAGCACTAGGGAGGCAGAAAATAGGGGGATCAGTATGTTTGTTTGTTTGTTTGTATTGTTTTTATTTTAGGGAAGGTTCTACAGGATGTCCAGGGTTTCACTACTACATTGGACTCACAGTGATCTGCCTGTTTACAGCTTCCCAAGAGCTGGGATTACAGGCACGCTACCACGCCCAGTCTCAATTGCTGTCTCAATGTGCCCCGGGGGCGGGGCCAGCATGGCAGGCTCAGGGATTGAACCTACTTGCAGGTGCTTTAATGTGCTGAGCTATTTGGCCAGCCCAGGAGGATCACTATGAGTCTGAACTCACTGTGAGTGAGATCCTGCACAAAAGAAAAAATAAATAAAATAAAATAACCTGTTTGTCTTTGTATTCACTTACCTTGACTAATATTTTTGTTGGAGAGTAACTTGGAGATATTTTCTGTCATAAGAAAGATCAGAACCAGAGATACCTCCAGGGAGGAAATCCAAGCCTTTTAAAATTAGAGTTACATGTGCTGAAAGAGAGGAAAAAGGAACAGTAGCTGCTCTGAGAATTTGCACATTCTTCACACAACTGTTGCTATGGAAGGGACTTCCAAGGACAGTGTCGCATACATTGTGTTACAAATTAAAACCTGGGGTGGCCTTTACTGAGTGTTAAGTGGCTCCCCCTTCCTGCACATCTATTTTTCTTCCTACATGAAAGCGCTACTGAAAGGTAACACATGATGTGATGCTTGAACACGCGAGATAGAAAAGCAGGCTTTCAAAATAAGAAATATATGACGTTAATACGCATTAGAACCACATACATTTCACTGAAGTACAAAAGAGTGGGGCCAACAATTGTACCACATAGTAGCAATGCTAGAACCAGAGGACCTCTAATGACTCCAAAACTTCAGAGAGCCATAGTCTTGCCTAGCACTGGGCAAGTGAGAAGGGGTAAAGCTGCACACATCTCTCCAAGGGACCATCTCACAGCACTTCTCTGTTTTCTATCCCTTTCCAATATTTCTCTGGTTTATGGACAAGCCCTTTATCTTCCTCATATCCCCAGGGTAGAGATTGCTTCTGTGAAAGTTTTGGAATTCAGATAACTTCAAGCTTTGTAATCTATCTAACAAAACAACATTGCCAACCTGGGAGGTAAACAATTTTCCTTCACATAGCTCTCTCATTTGGACTGTAAATTCCATGTTGGGGGTGGGGAGAGTGACAAGAAAAAAATCTACAATATTTCAAATGTAAAGAACACTGAAAGCTTCAAAGGCATTGCTCTCCCTTGTTTTCAGGGTAAGTCTGTTGAAATGGAGGCTGGGAGTACTGAGGTGTCATCTGGTGGCTCTTTTTCTGAACATAGTTGTATTGATTATATAGTTGTGCTCAGGCCCAGATCAATTGTATGACGAAGTCCCCCTGTACTAAGAAGTTTTGTGAAATGAAGAGATATTCACTTCTCCACAGGGAATAAGTTTCTTCACTTATTCCCTGAGAGCACATGTTGCGAAGTAAGCAGTTTTGGTCAGCACAGTTTTAGACTCTGTCCCTGTTGGGCAGTGGACCTTGACCAATAGCTGATGTTCTCTAAGTCTCCATTTCTGTAAGGAGGGGAGCCACACAGTATGCTTTGCAGGAATACTGTGTTGCTTAATGAGAAAATATACATTAAACCGCTTCTCCATTGCTTACTATCTTGTGACACATAACTGTCATTATTATTTCACACACTTTTCTCCTTACATCACTAACATCAGAATCCAGTAAAAGTTCACATGAAGTTATTTTATTTAGAGAAGCTCAAAATTTTCTGTATAATTAATTTTGTCTTTGTAAGAAGGCTCAAATAAACATGACTCTCTAAGTTGTTTCTGTCAGACATTTTTTGAAAAAGTAATCTGTGCCAGGTAAGTATATGCATAATTTAAGTCCATTTTGCTTCAGATTCACTCACTTATTCAATAAATATTTGTTAACTATCCACCAATAGAACACACATTAATGCCAGGCACTACTCAAGTAGTGAGAACACTTTGTAATAGATGAGCTAAAGCCAGGGCTCACGTAGAGTTTATAGCCCAGTGCGTGAGGTGCAGGACATGAAGAGCCTAAGGGTAAACAATCAGGAAATCAGCACTATATGCAGTGGTGATGAGAGCTGCTGGAAATGATGTGACCAGACAAGTGACAGGAGCAGTGCAGCAGAGCAGCGGTGCTGCTGTTTCTATGGGACAGTCAGGTCAGACCTCTCCAGAAAGACTTAACAAGAGCAGAGGTGTAAAGAAAATCTGACTGTTACAAGCACACTGTAAGCTATGCTGAGAGTCTGGCCCACACTGAAGATGATTTTTCTGCTTAGGATATGAGACTTGGTGGTCAGGGTTGGAATGAAAAAGTGAACTGTTGCTACTCTTCTCTCTGTGTCTGAGACCCTGACCTCACCACACAGCAGCAGCTCTCACCACGTGCCTATCTGGGATGGGAACTGACCACATTTTCTATGAGTCATTGTGGATAGAATTCCAAGAATCTGTATTTGTCTAGTGTGGGAGAGATGGTCTTTCTAAATATACTCCACACTACTTCCCAGTACCCGAATTCCACAGCATGTATTTCTGCTGAAAAGACAGAGTACAACCTTTTGATTTTTTTTTCTCACTGAAAGACAAGTTCATTTCCCAGTTGTTAACAGACTGAGAGGTAATTCAAAGTTTAGAAATAAAAATAAATGCACTCTATCTCAGGAAAAAGATTTAATAGAACTTGCTGTACTGGAATGCTAGGAAAACCAACAAAATGAAATCAGGAAACTGTACATGAAGTTCAACATTTCCACCATTAACATTTATCAGAGCAGTTTTAGAATTAGGGTGCTCTTGATGAGCATCAAGTCATCTGAAGTAAGCACACCCAGCTGTTTAACATAAAATATCAGTTATTTAATGGTCACACTGTGCTGATATCTTAATTACAGTATTTAGATAATATAATTTAAGGAGTGAATATTTTCAGGTTGGGTTAGATCACATAGTACTTGAAGCAAAGACTATCTTCTTTCTCTGTCTATCACATCTCAAAGGACAATTCTTATCATACAGTATTCTGATCTATTTATTCTTTTAGTGTAATGCCTCTCTCAACTTAACAGTATGTTATACGAATAAAATGAGCAGTGTCTCACTGTCAGTTGCAGTAGTGCTTAAAGACATTTGTAGTATGCATTCACGTGAGGATAACACACTCAAGTACACCTATTGGGATATAACCAGGGACAGCTGAAAGGTTTTAAACCAATATCACATAAAGAAAAAACCAGTAATATGAAATGGAATGCTTTTCATCTTGGCGAAAAGAAGCTTTGGGGAAATAACAGTTGTATTCAAATATATGAAACATTTTCAAAAGGGTAACAATTAGATATATTTTGTGGAACCCGCAGAAAAAAAGATTCAGACAGGCAGAATTCAGCTCAGCAGGAATAATCCAAACTAAATGTATTGTCTCCAAAGTAAAGATTCCTATCACTGGAAGAACTTAAGTTTGATTTAGATCATTATATTTCTAGAAATCTCGCCCTCCATGGGAAGCTGGAGCCAGGGGAAGCTTGAAGTTCTACAGAGGGTTAACAAATGATTCCAGCTATCACTAGATGTAAGCATTGTCCTTTGAAAACAATCTTAGAGAGAAAAGTCATCATTTCCCAGGCCATTATTTTTAGATATTTTGCCATCTGAACTATGTTCTCTTGACCTAACCATACCATTTCACAGAGTAATGGTTATGCTTGGGATTTTGATGTTGATTTTAGACAATGTGGTGAGAATCTGTGTGCGTTTCTAGGTAGCACAGAAGGATAATGTCATCCTACTCAAATTTTCCAAGGCACTTCACTGCATACAATCATCCTCAACATGCCAAGAGACTTGTGGTTCTGGAATCCATGCTCTGTTTATGGATAAGATTCTTTGCTGAGATTATAGCATCAAGTGGCCTAAGTTTGGTTGTGTCAGCACTAGTTAAGCTTTGTTTCTAAAGCATAGATTACCCACTCATTCATTCAACAAAGACATATTTCATAATACTCTTGAGCCTAAGCTTATATGTTCTAAAGATATCATGCTAAATCAGATGGCCCTCCCTCCAGGAACTAGCTTGACAGGGAAAGCAGATTTCTTCCCAAATTATTACAATGAACAGTGATATCTGTTTTGTAGTATTTGTACAAGATCCAGTGCTATCAGAAAGAAGAGAGCTGCCCTTAATGGATAGTTTTGAAACTATTCTGCAGTGTAAACTAAGATATGAGTCTTTAATAGGTCAGATTATGTTTTGTTTCTATATTTGAAGTATAGACAGTCATTTGAGCAAAGAGAAAAGAGATTAATATCATGGACAGGCATTGCTATAGAATTTGCATTGCATGTTCAAAGAAAACCAGGAAACTCCATAAATTAATCATAAAGTCCTCAACAGTGATCTGAAGAGATATTGAAACAGTAGGGAGGTGATGCATCATGTAGCGCTGGATTGAAGGTATAAGAAAGAAAAAAGAGACAGGAAAGCTACACTGTAAATTATTACAATTGTCCACATGAGGCAATGACCTAATTCATCAGAAGTGAAGCTGAGAGGAGCAGAGGGAATAGGAAGGAAATATGTTTGGAAGGTAAAATTTACAGAATTTGTTAAGAATTCATGAGGTACCAAGCTAGCATTGCACAAGTAATTGCATATACACACAATCTTTTGCCTTCTAAAAACTAAGAAATTCTTAGTAGAGGTACAAGACTGCAGCAGCCACGGAGTCCTCTGTTAAATAGCTGCTTTTCCGCTTGGAATCTGATTGTGCTTCAGTTTCCTTACTATGTAGCCTTAGATTCTTTCTTCACTTCCTCCATCTGGAAAATCATCTAGCACTGCCATGGTTGTCTCACAGGGGAACCTTTCCTCTGAGACCCTCTCCCCTGAAAGGAAAATCAGTGCCTCTTAAAAGTAAATCAAAAGAGCAGCGAGCCTGAAGAATGTCTAGGTAGACAGATGAACTAAACCTCATAAATGCCCTCAATTTTACTCACTTTACATACATGAGCAAAACTTTACCTGACTTATATCTTGTAATGGAAGAGATTGTATTAAAGAAAAACGATTTTAAACTCAACCAATTATAGTACTTGCACTGACTTGTAATTGTATCATCAGAGATTTTCCTAAAGAATACAATAAATAAGGCAAAGTGGGTATTGAGTCACAGATTCTTTTACTCTATTGTAGTGTTCATTCTCCAAAAGCTTCCTACTTCCTTTCCTTCCCTGGGACTCCATCTCTGTTTTGTAACTTTCTAATTTTTTAATGTTTATGTTTATCATTCTTTCAAGAATTCTTTTCATTACTACATGTTTGCAGTACATAATGATTTCATGCACTGTGTGAATCGGTAGGTGCACATAATATATTTCAATTATTTTCCCCTTCTCTCATCCCTAGTATCAGATTTATTTTTCGTAAGACTTTATGAAGAAAAGTATCCTGTATACAGATTGATAAACAGGCAAATATGGTAAATAACATAAAAAGCAATTGTCTTAAATCACAGCACATTTGAGGTATATTATCTATTCACATTGGGTTACAATACCCTGTTTTTTTCTCTCTCCCCTATCCTATTATCTGTCCTTTACTTTTTACTTTATGTATATTGAGTTTTTCACATGAAGAAGCCAAGGAATATTGAGTTTGTGTCTGGGTCATTCCCCCTAACATTCTGGTCTCAAAGTGGATCCATTTTCCTTTAAATAACCCAAGTTCACTCTTCTTTGTGGAAGGATATAATCTATTGCACATAAGCTCCATATTTCTTATATCTGTTCCTGTTGATGGACATCGAGGCTGTTTCCAAGACTCAGCTATTCTGAACTGTGCACTGCAAACATGGCTGTGCATAAGTCACTGTTATGTGATGTCCTCAACTCTTCCTGGAGTCTCTGGGAGGATAGGTGCATCAAATGGAATTGCAACTTGAGAGTGTTAGAAAATCCCATACTGACTTCCATAGTGGCTGTATTAATTTATACTCCCACCAGCAGTGGAGAATTGTCTCTTTTCTCCTACAGCCATACCAGCATTTGTTATTGGCTGATTTCTTAATGATAGCTATTCTTCCTAGAGTGAATTGTAATTATAAAGTATTACACTACATTTATCAAATAAGCAATGATGTCAAACATTTTTTTTTTCATTTATTTATCGGCCATTTGTATTTCTTCATCTGAGGACCATCAGTTCATTTTAAATGCCCATTTTTAATTGGATCTTTAAATTTGGGAATATTTGATATTTTGAGGCTTTTTTATATAGTTTATATATTAGTCTTCTGTCTGAGAATTAGATGGAATTTTTTTTTCATTCTGTAACTGTCTTTTAGCTCTGCTAGAGGTTTCTTTTGCTGTGCATAAACTTTTTAATTTGATGTGATCCCATTTGTTGCTTCTTAGTATTCTTTCTTGTGTAACTGGGTTTTTGTTCAGAAAGTGTTGGCCTACACCTACGTCTCTGAGAGTTTTATTTATTTTGTATTCCAGTATATTAAGTGTCTCTATTCTGATGCTTACCTCTATGATCCATTTTGATTTTAGCTTAGTGCATGGTGAGATATGAGTGTAGTTTAAACCTTTGATATGTGGAGAGCTAGTTTTCCCAGAACTACTTGTTAAAGAGGCTACCTTTCCCCCCAAAAGGGATCAGTTATGAGCTGCTGTTTGCTCAATAAATTTTTTATAATTTTATTATGTCTTAGTTTATATTTTAAAATTTTTGGTATATCTGTGGATTCGTGCTTGTATGTTCCTTGTGGGGAGCTTTACATAGCAGATGCATACCACACCATGTGCATAATACATCGTTGTTCTTTTTTGTCCTCCTCCCTCCTCTTCTTCCCCCTTCTCTCCATCTCTTGGTCCTCTTCCCTTTAGCAAAAGATCATCCTCTTATTTCCTATTATCCCTCTTTCAATTTGCTCTTTATATTTTGCATTTCTTATATGAAAGAAAACTATGTGATATTCAATTATGTGTATCTTATTCATTTTACTTAACATTATTCATTTTCCTATATATAACTCAATTTTATCCTTCTTTAAGGCAGGGTAGTAATCCACTGGGTATAAATATGCCTTTATGCTGGTCAATTCATCTATTGATGGACATATAGGCCCCTTCTAAGATTTAGCAGCTATGAATTCTGCTGTTGTATATATGTGTATGTATATATCACTGCTGTACAGTGTCTTCAACTATTTCTGAAGGACACCTTGAAGGTGTATATACCTAGGTCAAGTAGAATTTCTAATTTTAGCCTTTTGAGGGTCCTCCATACTGATTCCTATACCAGTTGTACGAGTTCACCCTTCCAACAATGCACAAGTGTTCATCTTCCCCACAGCCTCACCATCATGTGTTATTGGTTGATTTCTTAGGGGTGGCCATTCTCTTTCTGTAGCAAAATGGAATCTTAGTGTAGTTATAATTTGCATTTTCTGAAGGGCCAGAGATGCTCGGCATTTTTCATGTGTTTATTGGTCATTTGCACTCCTGAGGATGGTATAGTACCTAATTGTGGCAATGGAAGAAATAGACGTAGCAGAGGTGGCACATAGTGCCCATGAAAATGAACACAAAGGCTTCATAAAACATTTGATAAAACACCATTTTAAATGTGAAATGAGCAGAAATATTTTGCTGAATACATAGCAATGTATATTCATTAATACGTAGTTTCCATCAAAGTAATTATTTTCGGTCAGCCATTGTCTTAGTTAAGTTTCTCTTGCTGACAAAATACCTTTCACCTACAGTTAAAGGAGAAAAGGTTGATTTGATTGACAATTTGCAGTGCATAATCAACTGGCTCCAAGACAGAGTTCCACATAGCACAGAGCAATAGTTCATGGCAGCAGAGAACAGCCCAAGCAACAAGAGCAACATGGGAGAAGAGAGAGAGAAAGCAAGCCTCTTTCCCTCCCTTATATTGTGTTCAGGTGCCATTCTCAAAGAGGGTGCAGCACGCACACCCATAGTCACAGCATAGGACCATGAAGCAATCACAGACCCTAGAATTCCACACTCATGACTGCGTAAGGCTTTGCGGGGACCTCTAGACACCAACCATAACAGGCATGGTGGCTCACACCTATAATCCCTCACTTTGGAGGCTAAGGTAGAAGGATTGTCATGACTTTGAGGCCGGCCTCAGCTATGTAGTGTGCTAAAGCCAAGCATTAACTGTGTAGTAAGACCCTATCTCAAAACACAAGTGTAATAAAAACAGTGATAATTATTTTATTAAATTTTAGAAAATGCACCAAAATGCTTATGTTCCAACATTCGATCTTACTTCTTA
>PVKN010029876.1:0-12883 GCA_004027915.1 Capromys pilorides
GGGGATGAAACCAGGCCTCCCGCATGCCTATCAAGTGCTCTACTACTGAGTAACAAACCCATCCCCAAGTAATCTTTTTTTTTAAATGTATTTAGGACAGGGGATACAGGGTCTACAGGGTCACACTACATAGATCAGACTCGTAGTAATTCTCTTGTTTTCAGCCTCCCAAAGTGCTGGGATTACAGACTCATGCTACCAATCCCTGTCTTAATTGCTGGCTCTGCTGGCCTCACCGGGCTGGCAGGGCAACTAATGATCATTTTGAAAAAAGAATATTCCTGATTTTAAAAATGTACTCCTGATGACCATAATCTGAGATATGGATCTGATTCTCACTCACCATCTCCATTATTGTATTTACTTTGTTTTGTTTGAGACAGGGTCTCACTGTGTAGCCCAGGCTGGCCTCACACTTGAGGCACTGGGGCTGCCTCGGCCTCCTGTGTGCTGGAATGACAGGCGCCTGTCACCACGCCCTGCGTGATTATTGTTTACTTTGCGTTTGCTGCTAGTTGGTATTTTCACTCAGAATGGAAAGCCAGCCAGCGTGGCCTTGGTCCTGTTCCCAGATTGGGAGTTGAGGTCCATGACCGCACCTGGGGCGCCTGGGCCTCTGTCCACAGCTGTGACAGAGCTGCGGCTTCTCTAGGAGGACACGTGAGGCTGGAAAGCATGGCAGTGGCGTGGGTCTGGTGTCCGTGGTGTCCTGGCCCAGCCTGAGCTCTTCCTGGGCCCGGAAGGTGAAGCCCCACCATGCTGGGCTTTCACTGTGCCAGGCAGGCTCTGTGCCACCCTGCACGGATGTGAGGACTCGACGTTCCCAGTCCCCTGGTGGCCCGGGAGAACAGCATGGCACGTCCCAGTCTTCCCGCTACTGCCGCCAGCTCTCCAGGCGTCTCCCCAGCAAGCCTCTGTGTCCTGAGACACGGGGAGAAACGCTGACTCACGGTCTGTGCAGAGAAGCACGGAGGACGGCGGGGGCTTCCAGCTTAGATGGCGCCTCTGAGAGCAGAAGGCCACGGGCACGCAGGCCCCTGCTTTATAGCTAAGAAAACAGGCCCTGGCCAGGGCCTTGCGAGCAGTGCATGGGGCCTTCGAGGGGACAGGCACTGCGGAGTTCAGAGCCTGCTCTCCCGGAGACCCAAAGCCTGGCTGAGGACAGCTCACATCGGGGTGCAGAGTGGGGGCCGCAGAGGTCGTGCTCCCCAACGCCCTTGTGCAGGAGCATGAACTGAGAGAGAAGTGAGCTGGGTTAGGCCAGGAGGGACCCACGACATGGGGCCCACACGTGCCACCTGGCGGAGCAGCTTCCATGCAACCCATGTTAGTGATCTGAAGCCCGTACCCACGTGGGTGCAACAGTCCCGCCTCGTTCCCTCCTCCCCGCCTCCTCTCTCCCTCTCTCCTGCCTGCCTGCTTTCCTTTTCTGGATCTACTTCTTCTTTCCCTCCCCACCTGCTCTTCCTCCTCCTCTGGTGTGGTCAGGTGAGCCGTGTCCTGCCTTGATCACTTCGTGCCCTCTGTCTGCCTCTCCCAGTGACTCACAAAACCTCTTTCCTCTGCCCTTTTCCTGGTGGCCTCCTCGTCGTGCCTCCTGAAGTGCATGGGCATGGTGGCCCCAGGCTGTCTCAGGCACAGTGGTTGCCCTCCTGCCCTGCCCCTGCTCTTGGGGTCAGCAGAGCTTGATGCTAAGGTCTGAGGGTATCTTGGCTTGGACACAGCCAGGAGGACTTGGTGACTGAGGGTTTGGGACGTGGCAGGCCACAGCCTGGTGTGGAGGGACCTTATCTCTGTGTCCCTGCTCTGGGTGGCTTCAGACACCCCTAGTGGACTCTCCTTAGAGGGGACCTGCAAGGGACACAAGGTGGCTATTGCCAGGGGTGAGTGGTGTTCTCCAGTGACCCCAGGGCAAGTGTCACAGCCAGCCCTCTGGGGACCAGACCTCAGGATGCTGACAGCTGTCCCTCTCGTCCTCTGCTGTGTCTGGCTGGGCCTGTAGGTTCCCACCTGGGAGAAGTGACTGACGTTTATCAAGGTCAAGGGCCCCTTGGGGTGTCCCCTCTGGACCAAGCCTTCCTGCCACTGTGACTGTCCCTGTGGACAGCCTCTGCCATCTCCCGGGCAGCTGTCTTGGCATCGGCTGTAGGTTCTTGTCACAGCCTCTGTGAAGCTGCACCCCCGGCATCTCCCAAGGCGGGCAGGCAGGCATCAGTCTGAGCTATGCAGAGCGCTGTGGAGTGGGAGGCCCTCGGGACTCGCTACTGCTTTATTCCAGAACATTCTCAGGCAGGGTGTGCCCAAGCGCCCAGGAGTGCACCACCCTTGCTCCTCGGGAGCACCTGGGACAGAGAGGACAAGGCGGCCTGGGGGTGGGGCCGAGGCCTCCCTGACCTCCCTGACCTCCCTGGCCTCTGTCCCCGCAGATGATCCCCCCCGACCAGGAGCTGCTGGTGTGGTACGGAAACTCACACAACACCTTCCTGGGCATCCCAGGGGTGCCCGGCCTGGAGGACGAGCAGAAGAAGAACAAGCACGGTAGGGGACCTGGAGGGGACCTGGGGCCAGCTGGGGGGTTGGCAGCAGGAAGGATGGCAAGACAGCGGGCCCTGCGCTGAGTCCTGACACACTGCAGTCAGTCTCAGGCGCTGCTCTGAGCCCCAGTTTTCTCCGAGGGCAGGTCTCAGCCAAGGCCATCTCTGAGCTCCTTTCCAGCTCATATGTACCCCAGGCCTGGCTCTGGCACAGGAGCTGGTGTTGAGCATGAAGCAGAGCACAAGGAGCCGGGGTGTGTCCTGGGATGTTGCTCATCAACACAGATGCCTGCGCAGGGCCTGTGCTGTAGGCCTGGCATGGCAGTGATGCCCAGTACTCGGGAGGCTGAGGCAGGAGCACCCCAAGTCTGATCACTGCCTGGGCAACTTAGTAAGACCCTGTCTCAAAAAAGAAAGAGGAAGCAAACAAACAAATAAATAAATAAATAAATAAATAAAACAAAATAAAATAAAAAAAAGAAAGAGGGCTTCAATGCAAACACCTTTGGTTTACTCCCCTATAGCGGGGAAAATAACAATACCAAGAAACGAAAAGCCACACTTTGCCCGATATTGGGCCAGCTCTGGTTTCCTGGATAGGAAACAGAGCCCTGTGATGAGTACTAAATGCAGCCCTCAGTCCTTGTGGAATTTGATTGTCTTTATTTTATTGATTGATTGATTGATTGATTGTATTTTAGGGACGGGTCTATAGGGTGTTTAGGGTCTCACTACTAGATCAGACTCATAGTGATCCACCTGTTTATAGCCTCCCAAGAGCTGGGATTACAGGCTCCTGCCACCAGGCCCAGTCCCAATTGCTGTCTCAGCGTGCTCTGGGGATGGGGCGGGGCTGGCACTGCAGGCCTGGGGATGGAACTCCCAGCCCCTTCTCGCCTGCTTGCAGGCGCTTTAATCCACTGAGCTATTTGGCGGGCCCTGATTGTCTTTATTTTTAGAGGAGAACCCTGAGTCCACTAAACTTCTGATCTTCACTTGGGGATGGCACTATTATGACCTTTCCAGGCCCACGAACCTAACTTGCAATCCTTGGTACAAAGCAGGAGGTTGATGGATATCTGGGAGATGAATTGAACCATGGTGGTTTTTGATTAGGTTCCTGTTTTTCCTTTTCTTTTCCCATAATACTGGCAGTTGAATTCAGGCTTTCATACATCCCCAACTTTTTTATTTGTGTGTGTGTGTGTGTGTGTGTGTGTGTGTGTGTGTGTGTGTTACCACGGATTGAACTCAGGACTCTGCCCTTGCCAGGCAGGCAGGCGCTTATTCTACTGAGCTGTCTCCCCAGCCCTCCCAGCTTTTTTATTTTGCGACAGAATTTCACCAAATAGCTAAGTAACCCAGGCCGGGTCCCAACTTGCTTATCCGGCTTCAGCCTCTCTCAATGCTGGGGCCACCCTGTGCGCCATCATTTCCAGCTCCAGATTCTCAACTGACAGATGAGCCGGTTGAGATTAGGGAGGCCAAGTCACTAAGCTCCCCCAGGGTTCCCCGCGGGATGGGTAACCCAATTCCTGTTTGATCCCAGCCCTCAAGTCTGCAGAGTTCAGCATCTGGAGCCCGGCTGGGACCCCGGGTGGTGCCGGGCGTGGAGTGGCGTGCATGGCGCGCGTGTCCTGTGGCTCTAACCTGTCCTGTGTCCTCCCACCCTCAGAGGACTTCCACCCCGCGGACGCCGCTGCGGGCACGGCGGGCCGCATGCGCTGCGTCATCTGCCACCGCGGCTTCAACTCCCGCAGCAACCTGCGCTCGCACATGCGCATCCACACGCTGGACAAGCCCTTCGTGTGCCGCTTCTGCAACCGCCGCTTCAGCCAGTCGTCCACGCTGCGCAACCACGTGCGCCTGCACACGGGGGAGCGCCCCTACAAGTGCCAGGTGTGCCAGAGCGCCTACTCGCAGCTGGCCGGCCTGCGCGCGCACCAGAAGAGCGCGCGCCACCGGCCGCCCAGCGCCGCGCTGCAGCCGCACTCGCCCGCGCTCCCCGCGCCCCACGCGCACGCGCCCGCGCTCGCCGCCGCCGCCGCCGCCGCCGCCGCGCACCACCTGCCGGCCATGGTGCTGTGAGCCCGAGGGCCGCCTCCCCCGGGGCGCGCGCCCCTCGCCACCCTCTTCCTGGAGCGGGCGGTCCAGTCGAGGGTGGCAAGAGCGAGGACCTGAGGTCTCCCGAGGCCCTCGGCGGGAGCCAGGGGAGTCCCCACCTTCCCCCACGGAGAGCGTCCAGCTCGGGAACCGAGGCCGAGGACCTCCGTCCCGGTGTCGGTTCGCCCGGGCTGGGGGGGCGCACGTCTCGGAACTCTGGGCTCAGCGTCCAGGAGAAGCGGGGCCCGAGACGGCAGCCTTGAGAGTAGGGGGCCCTGGGGCCCAGGAGCAGCCAGCAGCGGCCCGGGACGGTGCGAGCGCGACACGGCCCGAATCCCCGCGTCAGCCTCCGCGTCCGCGGGCGCGTCGCCCTCCCCAGCTCCGGCCGCGGGCGCCCTCTGGCGTCGTACCCCCGCCTCCCCGACACTTGGCCGAGTTCCCCCCGGGCGTTTTGTAAGATAAAGAAACTATAATATGAATTAAAAAGTATAAAGTGTATAGAGTTTTCCAGAAAATGTGTTCTACTTCCAGAAAATGGTCACTTTACCTTTGTACATAGTTATTAAATATTTACAAAACTGTGATATATATTATTTGATTGTATATGTATACCTGTAAATACATTTGTACCTCTTGTATTCTAAAATAAAAATGACTTCGAACATTTCTCCTTCGGCGTCTGAGTGGGTGCGCACTTGGGGTTGTGACAAGGAAGTCAGGAAGTCGCTCCGAAGCTGGCCAAGGGGGAGGACGATCCGCTCACTTACTGGTGCTGAAATCCCGCCGTGCCGCCCTCCGCAGGGGACATTTGTTTCACAGTTCAAGTCAGAGCCCAGAGAGAAGGCCGCAGGGCTCACCAAGATGGCCTCCGACTTGCGGAGACCCTCCTGCCTCAGCCCCCAGTGCTGGCGTTATAAGCATGCACTGCCAGCCCTGGGCATTTATTTAGTTTTTCGTTTTCGTGCCTATTTAACGGGCTCAACGAAACGCTGGGCTGGACTGGAGTGGCCACCCGGGCCCTCCCGGTGCGCGGCAGTGTTTGATGCTCTAAGGTCCGTTCCCAGAGCATTGGGACGAGGACCTGCCTGGCTGTTCCTTCTGCCGGACCTCCCGGCCAGTGGGCGCGAGGCACAGCGATGCTCCACATATACAGGCCAGGACTGTGCCTCCCGCAACCCCTGGGGGGCTCACTTCCCGACATCTCTGCCCGCCCACACCCCGCCGCCGCGCTCCTGCGCACACCCGCACGCACGCACTCCCGCAAACACTAGGGAGCGTGCACTGATGCGCGAAGCCCTGTGGAAGGTCCTTTGGCCCCGGGGCAGGAAAGCCACCCGGAGCGTGCACTTGCAAGTCTGACCCAGAGTTTCCCCTCCCTCCCAAACCCCGCTCCTCCGTGCATGCCCCTGCGGCTCTCGAAAAAGATGAAGCTGTTCTCCGTGGTGATTCAGTCCTGAGAGGTCCTCAGCCAACAGATCGCAGGGCTCCACGCGGGCTCTAGAACCCACCTGGTGGCAGCGTGAGGTAACTGCAGCCGGAGGCGGCCGAGGTGCCGCTGACACCGTGCAGGCATGCCCGCGGAAGTGCAGGGACCCAGGGGTGAGAACGCACGCCGTGCGCGGAGCGCGTCTGATCCCGCGGCCCCTCCTTGCTAGCGCTGTTCCCTGCTCTGCTTCCCCACTGCTGTGACTAAGCTCTACCCGCCTGCCATATTTCTTCCCTGCAGCCACTTAACCATGGACCAAATCTCCTTGCGCCGTGAGCCGCGTGAAACCCCTCAGCCTGTCCTCTTACTTCGGGCCATTTGCAGCAGAAGCCTTGGGCCGCTGTCTCGGCGACACAGCCTCGGTGACGTGGCATACCCTGAAGTGATTTCTGCGCCCCAGCTCCGCACGGAGGGATTTGAACACGCCGTCCCGGGAACGCCCCGCCCCCACCGCATCTCTCCTTCCTGATGCTCCATTTGAAGCGTAAGGAAACTGAGGCACAGAGAGAACAGGTCGTTTGCCCTGTGTATGGCACGGGGGTTCCAGCCCTGGTCTCCGACGCTAGAAGCTGATCCTGAGGACCAAGCAGAACTGTGGAGATGAATAAGCGACGTGCTTTGCAAGCGCTCCATAAACGGGAGCCCGGCTCACGCGTTTGCCTCCGCTGAGTGCGCAGAGCTGGGTTCCTGCTGCCAGTTCACTCACGGGGGAGCCCGAGGCGGCCTCCGTGCCTTCCCCGGCACCCTTCCCCCGCACCCTTCCCGCTACCTGGTCCTCAGATCTTCTGCCTTAGAGGAACACATGTCCTGAGCCTGTAGCTCTCTTCCTCTCTGTGAGATAGTGGGCTGGGGTGGCTGACGAGGCTTAGACGTGACTGGGAGTCGCCACGGCCGACTGCTCCGCATCCTAGGACAGCCCGGGGCAGGTGGCTTCTCAGTGTCAGCACAGAGGCAGGTGTTTCCCGGGAAGCAGCTGCGGTTGTGTGGCCCATGCTGACCCGGCCCCAGAAGTCACACAGAGCCACTTCCGCCACGTGCTGCCTGGCAAAGTGGTGCTAAACCCACCCAGAGGCAGAGGACAGAGGCGCAGACTTCCAATTCCTTGTTAAGGGGTGCACTGGGGACTCAACTCGGCACCCTACACACTAAGCACCAGTCTCAGCCCTTGGTATTTTATATTCTGAGACAGAGTCTTACTAAGTTGCTCAGGCCGGGCTCAAACCTGTGATCCTCCTGCCTCAGCCTCCAAGAGGGCAAGACCCTGATTTTTAAATTTTCTTTTGAGCCTGGGTCTCACTAAGTAGTTCAGGCTGGTCTTGAAATTACTATGTAGCCCAGGCTGGCCTTAAACTCCTGGCAATCCTCCTGCCACTCACTCTTTTTTTTTTTTTTTTTTAATTTTATTTATTTATTTATTTTGTATTATGGCTGGCTCAGCCTGCCCTGGCGCTGGGGCTGGCACAGCATGTGGTGCCGGGGATCGAACCGCGGTCCTTCCAGTTCCTAAGTTTTCCTAAGCAGGTGCTTTAGACCACTGAACCATCTCTCTGGCCCCTGCCACTCACTCTTGAGTGCTAGAAAGAGGCCCGCACCCTCACACCTGGCTTTGGGGGCTTGTGTTAATCCAGAGCTGTTAGCTAAGCTGACAGAAAGATGGCTGTCATGGAGAAAGAACCTGCTTCCATCCACAGGTCCCTGAGGCCACCACAGTGCTGCTTGGGCCCAGGAGAGGTGCTGGGAGTGGATTAGGGACTAGGTGGTCTGCCCATGAAAGACTCAGCCTCAGGGGAGTTGTTTCCTGACCTTATAAGTTGGTCATCCGGGGGAAGGAAGGTCCCTTCCAGTATAGCCAGGACCTGAGGGGTCAGAGTACCGAAACATAGAAAATCAAAGGCAAGGCCACTACGAGGGCCTGCAGTGGGTCACACATAGTTCTAGGAACTGGCCAGGAAACAACACAGACCAAGTCTGGCTGGGTGTGGTGTGCACAGTTGGGAGGCCAAGGCAGGAGGATTGCGGACTGGAGGTCAGCCCAAGCAATTTAGAGAGAACTTGTCTAAAAATAAAATATAAAAGGCTGGGTATGAAGCTAGTGGTCGCAGACCCCTAAAATATCTCTCTGGTGGGGGCAGTACTGGCGTTCAGCTACATTCCCAGGCCCTTCTTCCCTTTTTATATTGAGACAGAGTTTTGGTACGTTGCCGCGCTGCCCAGGCAGGCCCTGGGCGTTTCATCTTCCTGCCTCAGCCTCCAGCACGCTGCGATCACCAGCATCACCATATCTGGCTGCTGTCTGTGCTTTTCGTTTCAGCCAATACTTGAGGTCCTCTCTGGGCCAGAAGTGGTGCTAAGAGCGGATACCCGCTGAACAAAACAGGTGAAGGGCCAGTCTTCAGATCACCATAAACAAGTAAGACTCAGGGATAAGGAACAAAGCAGGAGGGATTTCTGGGAGGAGCAGCGAGTAGCAGGGGAACAGCCTCTCTGGGATTTGGGGTCCAGACCCCACAATATAGCAACTTGAGAAAGAGGAGGAAGGGGAAAGGAGCTCCCTGGGACTCAGGAAGGATTTAAAGTGAGAACTAACTGAAGCCCATCGGGAGAGTGAAGAGGGACCTCAATGCAGGAGGAGGAGGAGGAGGAAAAGGAGGAAGAGGAGGAGCAGGACGGAAAGGAGGAGGAGGAGGAGGAGGAGGAGGGGGAACAGGCGGCCCTTCCTCCCTGGGCCCAGTTCACTGCTTGGTGGGGCGGCTCCAGCCGGCAGAGGTGCAGCGACTACTGGTGACCCCAGAGACCTCCATGGAGAACGCGGCAGTGGAGAGGAGCAGGGGCTGCAGCACAGTAGCTGGTGAGTTATTTGGTTTCAGGACCTCAGCCAGGAGAGGGCGATTGGCTGACAGCCAGCCACCTTGAGAGGGACCAACCAAGGCTGCTCTGAGTGGTCCCGGCTCCACCTAGTGTCCCCCAGTGTCAACGTGGGTCTCAGCGGAGTTCCAGGCGGCAGGAGGTGCACGGAATGCTACAGGCTGAAAGATCGGGTTCCAGCCTCACAGCCAGAAACCAGCACGCACTTCGCACTTCGGTGGGACTGAAGCGACAGACCGCGCCGTACACTATGGCTGCCTTTCTGGGATCATTCAACACGGATCTGGACTCAGCCTGCCCACTCTGTCTCCAGGGACAGCAGAAATGTGCCCTAACATGGACATTTTTTGTTGTTGTTGTTGTTGTTTTTGTTTGTTTGTTTATGCAGGGCCGGGGTTCAAACTCATGACCTTGCACTTGCCAGGCAGGCACTTGTGCCACGGAGCTATCTCCCCAGCCCCCTGACATTTTTTTTTTTTCTTGTTTTCGTTTCATTTTTTTTCTTGTTTGTTCTTGTTTTTACACGCATGTGAACGTTCTCTTGATGCTACTCTGCTCTCGATTTTGCTTCTTCCTTCTCTCTTTCCCTCGTGCCATCTTCACCAGGTTCCCAAAGCTCTCAGAGTTTCTTTTATCCTCCAGCCTTGCTCCTAATCTCTTCCTCTTCCTTCTGTTTCTTGGTTTTTCCCATAACCCCCTTAAATTTTCTCCCCTGAGGGCAATAACGTGCCATATTGAGGACATATCTACTGTATTCAATGTTCTGGCTTGCTCTAGAGTTTGACACATAACTAAAGATATAATTCACACAGTTAAAATTGGCAAACTAATAGTTGTTAGGGTTTTTAGCACGGTAAAGAGACAGGAAAGATAAAGGAGGCCTTTCCTGTGGGCACAGAGATGACCACAGGGAAGAACAGACGGGGAGCTTCCGAGGGCGAGGCTGAGGGGACAAAGGCTGCTTAGGGCCAGGATGGAAGTGAGGCTTAAGGGGTGGTCTCAGTGAATCGCCACCGTAGTGGCTGATGTGCTGTGTCAGCTTGGCTGGATGGCTCTGCCTGGTCACCCGCGCCACCTCGGAGAAGCCTGGTCTCGGCAGTGGAGCACTGGTCCTCGGAGTCAACGTAGAGGGAAGGGAGAGGCTTGATGGCCGCCCCAGTGGCTGCTCCCCCTTCTCAGCTCTTCATTGTTTTCTGCCCCCATGAACTGCTGCCTTGGAGCCAGCGAGTATGGACTGAAACCTTCGCAAACTGTGAGCTAAATAAACCTTTCCTTAATTTTGAGTGTCGAGCATTTGTCCCAGCAACAAGTGAAAAGTAACTAAGACATCTACAAAACTACCTTTCAAAATTAATGGGTAAATAAGATTCTTCCATGGCAAAGAATACCCAAACACAGTCATGACCACCAAAACTAGCACTCCAACATTCCAGAATGTTCTGAAGGACATTCTGGAAAAATGATGAGGATTACAACTTCATGAAACCCAACAGAATGAATCCACCAGGCAGGGCAAGCAACCAAATGGGGTGGGGGTGGGGGTGGGGGAACCAACAACTCGAAAATGACATGACAAGAAGTCAATATATATCAGTTATATCCATTAATGTTAATGGTCTCAATTCACCAATCAAAAGAAACAGACTGGCGTAATGGATCAAGAAGCAAGACCCAGAGATGGGGATACAGTGCTGTGGCACAAGCACCCGCCTGGCAAGCGCAAGGTTCTAAATTTGATTCTCAGCACACACACACACACACACACACAAAATAATGTCCAACAATATGCTGCATATAAGAAACAGATTTGATGCAAATGGAAATGCAAAAACTGAAAGTCAAAGTATGCAAAACAATACTCCATGCAGTAGGAACCGGGTAAAAGGCAGGAGTAGCTCTTCCGTTTGCAGACTAAGTGGATTTCAAGCCAAGAATGATTACGAGAAATAAAGAAGGTCACTGCATCCTTGCAAAGAGAACTATCTAAGAGAAAGAGATAATGGTCATAAATATATATGCACCAAATAGCAGCACATTCAACTATATAAAACAAATATTAAGCAGAAATGAAAAATCAAATAAACACTAATACGGTGGTAATGAGAGACCGCAATACCCCACTGTCATAAATAGACAGATCAGCTAGACAAGAAAATCAACAAAGAGCTATCAGGACTGAACCAAATTTTGAATAAATGAACATAGTAAATGTCCACAGAGTATCCCACCCCACAACATCAGAATACACATTTATCTCAGCTGCAGATGTGGCAGTCTTCAAAATAGACCACATACTAGCTCGTAGAACATGCTTAAGTGAACGTAAAGGAACTGAAATTATCCCGGGCATATTATCAGACCATAGTGCAATGAACCTGGAAATCAATGCCAACAGAAACCACAAGAGCTTTATAGACACATGGAGATCAATAGCACTCTCCTGAACAGCCAGGGACTCACAGATGAAATTAAAGAAGAAATTAGTTTCTACAATTAAAGAAAGGGGTTGGGGCTTTATCTCAGTGGTGAAGTACCTGTCCGGCAAGTGTGAGGTCCTGAGTTTGATTCCCGGTACCCACTTCCCCCAAATAGAGCACACAGTTAAATGATAATGCCAGTACAGCATCCTCGAACTTATAGGATGCAGTGAAAGCAGTCCTAGCGGGAAAATATATAATGGTGAATTTCCATAGCAAAAATACAGAGTAAAAGCAAATAACCTCATGTTGAGCCTCAGTCTTCTAGAAAAAGAAGAGCGAGCTGAGCCCAAAGCTCATGTGGAGGAGGAAATTATAACGATCAGAGCAGAAATCAATGCAATAGAGACTAAGAAGACAATACGAAGAAATCAATGGATTGAAGAGTTGGTTATTGGAAGACCGAATAAAATTGACAAACCCTTAGCCAACCTTACCAAAAGAAAAGAAGACTCAAATCCATGCAGCAAGGAATGAAAAAGTTGAAATCACAACATATCCTGTAGAAATCCTGAAGGTCATCAATAGGTACTTTGAGAACCCGTATTCTTATAAGATGGAAAACACAGAAGAAATGGACAGATTCCTAGATACATAAGAATTACCAAAACTCAATCAAGAAGACATAAAAATTCCAAATAAACCAGTATCAGCCAATGAAACTGAAGATATGATTAAAAACTCACCAACAAAGAAAAGCCCAGAATTCATTGCTGAATTCTACAAGATATTTAGAGATCTAACGCCACTACATAAAATCCTCAGTGAGATACTGGCAAACAGAATGCAGCAAATCACCATGAAGACAAAGACTTTGTGACAAAGAGGGACTCGGGACAGGGAGGAGAAGATGGTTCAGCCTACGCAAATCAATAAATGTAATGCACCATATATACAGGGCCAAGGACAAAATCCATATGGCCATCTCGAAAGGTTCAAAAAGTGTTTGATAAAGTCTAATACCCATTCATGATAAAAACCCTGAAGAAAACTGAAATGGTCTTTACCTAATCTGATACGGCCGTCTATGACTAACCAACAGCCAACATCACACCAAACTGCAAGACAAGACTGAAAGCATTCACACTGAATCAGGAGGATAAGAATGTCCACCATTATGATCTTGTTTGATTTCAACCTTTTCCTATTTAATATGGTTCTGGAAACATTAGCCAGAGCAATTAGACAAGAGAAAAAATAAAATAAATAAAGATAGGAAAGGAAGAAGTTGAATTATTATTTGAGAGACACGGTACTGTTATAGAAAATCCTAAAAATTTCAGCAGAAGATTCCTAGATTTAGTAACCAGATCCAGTGGAATAGCGGCATACAAAGTCAGCACTCAGAAATCAATAGCATTCCTCTACATAAATAACAACATCATTGAGAGAAAAATCAGGGAAACCAGACCTTTCAT
>PVKN010029877.1:0-12886 GCA_004027915.1 Capromys pilorides
ACAGAGTCCAGGGTTCGATCCTGGCATGCTGTGTTTCCCCTAGGTTGCACTAAGAAGGCAAAATTCAGACTGGGCATGGTGGTGTGTGCCTGTAATCCCAGCCCTTGGGAGGCTGAAGATAGTAGAATCACTACAAGTCTGATCTAAGTAGTGAGACTGTATGGACCCTGTAGACCCTGTATCAAATACATTTTTTTAAAAATGATACCTTAACCAAGTCTCTCTGTGTGTCCTGGAATTATTCTAAGTCGTCTAATGAAGGAAAAATTTTCTAGGAGAGATATTAAAAATATTTTAAAATCAGGAACAAATTTGATATGAATGATGACTTCTAAGCTCATATTAGATGATATTGTGAAAATCATGTTTTCATATTTTGTCCTAGACTCTTAGCAAAAATTGATAGCAACCTGGGTTAAAGAATGACTGAATAGCTGGGGGCCGCAGGATAGCTCAGTGGTCTAGAACACCTGCTTAGGCACCTACCTAGAACCATGGTTCGATCCCTAGCTCCACGTGGTGTAGCAGCCCCGACTCCAGGGCGGGCTGAGCTGGCCATAACATAAATAAATAAATAAATAAATAAATAAATAAATAAGACTGAATAGCAATGATAAGAAGGAAAGCTCTAGAAAAATACAGTGTTTTATTTATCAGAAGATCTGCGCTTATATCTCAGTAATAAAAAAATGATATGATCTGGAATTATTCCTTTACAAAAGGTAGTTGTAAACACCTAGAGATTTCCTTCATTTCTCTTCAGAAAACAATAAAAGGAAGCAACATTTTGCCTCCCTCTCTCAGGGAGAGAAGTTCTTATATAAGGTCTAAATTCTACAACTTTGAAGTTCCTGCCAAAATGTGAGCATTTTCTTTTCCACATGCAGGTGACATCTGTCCTCATTATATTTCCCTCCAGGGACAAAACAGTACGAGTGGCAAAACTGCTGTGTAAGTAAATCATTCTCCTTTCTCTGATATGATCATATCCACAATTAGAAAAGACACTAAAAACCGACTGCTTATATTACAAATAAAAATGTTTCAAGGTTGGATTAACTACTAGTGTGTTTGCGCATGCTAATGATTCCTAGAACAAATAATTCCAAGATTTGTTTGTGCAAGATGCTAATGAGTATTGCACAAGTAAAGGACTGCATTACTAAATAAGCTTGAGAAATACAACATGTCACATCTTTCTCTAGGACACATAGAAATTAGATTCGGCAAACTCCTATAATAAAGAAAGATGTTTAGTCTTGACTTAGTGCTCCCTGATCAGCAATGCCACTGTGGAATGACCTCAGAGCATCGTCTTATCATCTAAATGTGTCAGAAGAGCATCCTGAAGTTAATGCCATATTCCTGGATGCATTTTCTGTCGAAATATTCTAGGAGAGTTCTTCGTGCTATTTTTCCTCCTATTATCCTACCTGTCTTGGAAGAACTCACTCCACTGGCTTTCTAAAATGCACCTGCTATTCACAGAAAGCAATGATATTCAAACTGACAGCATGTTAAACTCACTCAGACAGCTTTAAAATACCAGTGCCCATGTCCCAAAGCACACTAATTAAAAGAAAACCTCAGAAAAGGTGACTAGGTGATTCTAACCTTTAGCCAGGTTTAAGAATCGCTGACATAGAGCAGTGACGCTCACACGTTAATTAATGCAGGCATCACCCACATACAGATGTACAGATCTAGGGCAACACAGACTTATTCATTACATCTAATGCAATACCTCAGTGACCTTCATGGCACAGATAAAACCTAACATTATATCTTCCATATACCAGCTTACCAAGAAACCCATCTTCTGACAATCAATGGGAGACATTATGAATCTCTCCCCAACTCCATTTGCTTAAATGAGAAGTTTTAAATCACTTTAAAATTCTGAAAGTGATATTTTAACCCACTTTGGTAAACTATGGATGAGGACAGATAGTATATTCTGTAGCAGTTGGATGCAGAGCTCTTCCTGACAGTCAAAAACTTGGTTTCTCAAAGCAAAACAAAAGAAAAGTAGACATAAAAAAAACCATGAATGTATATCAAAAACCTTGGCCAAGCTTCTGTTTGCTAATGGTTGAATAGATTTTTTTAGATGCACCACCTTACTTAATAGCTATAAGCTCTGGACAATGTATGGAAAATAACTGCCAAAAGCACCAAAAAGAATACTCAATGCCCAGGTATTGGTCAGCATATCTACTAATGTGCTGAAAGTTTTCCATTGTCTAATGACTTCTATTTAGAATCATTCCACATGGGCATTTAAAAGGGCAACAGCTAGAGAGAGATCCCAACATACTTAGAAACTGAAAGATGAATCCTGAAATCCATAATAACTAAAAGTGAAACCAGAAACCCTGGAAAGAAGACAGTAGCTGAAGAAGAGTCCTAAATTTTTTGAAAAACTGTACTCAAGACTCTGATCTTCTCCTGAGTCACAGGTTCAAGAAGCAGCTTCAAGAATCCTAATTAAGGTAAAAATAACAAACAAAACAAAATTGATATATGAATTGAGAACTTTAAATCTGAGTTTCCTTCGTAAAAATGTCAGCATCCCAATTCTGTGTAACACATGGTTTATAATAGCCATTATGGTTCAAAGTTGAATATTATATTAAAGCCAGAAATATATGATCAATTTTCTCTGGAAAAAATTCAAAAGAGTCTAACTTCAAGATATTCCAGTTATTAGAATTGCCAGTTAAGGGCAATTATGTAACCAGTTTGAAAAATCTCAATAAAATAAAATATTCTCATAGTACTTGGAAAAATAGGAAATTCCAGCAAAAACGTACGTATTAAAAAATGAAATTTCTAAAAGTAAAATAAAAATGCAATGTCTATGATTTTGAAATATGTATACTACGTAGAATAAACATTATTCAAGACAGAGACTATAGACTCAAATATACACCGCTGAAAAAAGCTAATGAAAAGAAATACAAGAGTTAAATACTTATAAAACTATACTGCCTCAAGAGTCCATGAGACAATAGCAAAATAAGTAAGTAAGTAGAGCATTGGAGAAGAAAAATTTATTTGAAGAGTAAGTTCCCAAAGTTCCCAAATTTGATGAAAAATCTTAAATTTGCTAAGATTTCGAGAAAGCCCAAACAGAATAAACTCCAGTAAATGCCTTCAAGTATACTATCTGAACTGACAAAATATAATGAGAACACCAGGAAAATAACCCCATAGAAATGACACCTTACCTACAGAGAAACAAATGTTCAGCTATGCATTGACTTTTCTTCAGAAACAATCCACTGTATGCAGAAGATGATCAAGCTGTGCAAGGAGAAAATAACAGAACCAAAAGATGGAGAGCAAGGAGGAGGAAGGGAAAGGGGAAATGTAACGTCTTATATCCCTGACTATTTAGTAATTTACTCTTTCTGTACTGCCCAGGCAGGGGTCCATATGACATTGCTCTTGATTCCCATCATAACTTAAAGGGAAGCTTCACAATGTCTGGATCCGTTTATGTCCTGCAAATGAAGGAGGAGGGGGTCCTCAAGTTCCTTGCTGCAAGAACCCACGTACGTGGCACCAACTTGGGTTTCCAGATGGAGCAGTACAGTATATCTACGAAAGGAAAAGTAATGGAATCTACATCATAAATCTGAAGAGGACTTGGGAGAAGCTCCTCCTGGCAGCTCGAGCCATAGTGGCCATTGAAAACCCTGCTGACGTCAGCGTCGTATCCTCTAGGAACACGGGACAGCGGGCTGTGCTGAAGTTTGCTGCTGCCACTGCAGCTACTCTTATTGCTGGCCACTTCACTCCTGGAACCCTCACTAACCAGATCCAGGCAGCCTTCAGAGAGCCACGTCTTCTGGTGGTTACTGATCCCCACCTCTGACCACCAGCCCCTCACGGAGGCATCTTACGTCAATCTGCCAACCACCGCTCTGTGCAACACAGATTCTCCTCTGCGCTGTGTGGACACTGCCATCCCATGCAACAATAAGGGAGCTCACTGTGTGGGTCTGATGTGACGGATGCTGGCCCGGGAAGTACTGCACATGCGTGGCACCGTTTCCCGTGAACACCCAGGGGAAGTCATGCCTGATCTCTACTTCTACCGGGATCCTGAAGAGATTGAAAAGGAAGAGCAGGCTGCTGCTGAAAAGGCTGTGACCAAGGAGGAATTTCAAGGTGAATGGACTGCACCAGCTCTGGAGTTCACTGCTGCTCAGCCTGAGGTCGCAGACTGGTCTGAAGGCGTGCAGGTACCCTCAGTGCCCATTCAGCGGTTCCCTACTGAAGACTGGGGTGCTCAGCCAGCCACAGAAGATTGGTCTGCAGCCCCCACTGCGCAGTCCGCTGAGTGGGTAGGAACCAGCACCGAGGGGTCTTGAGCTGTTCTGCTAACACTTTTTAGCAAAATGGGAATGAGGCTGATGAAACATAAAACAATTTCTAAAAAGATTAATTTATAATCAGAATTATTTAATAATCCTTGTTATGTATTAATTATATTTTAATCAGGATTATATGATGTAGCCAAATGTTAGACAAAGAGTCTAGGACAGGCATCCCACTAAGATTCTCGAGCAAAATATGAGCAGTATATTAATCATCTCAGCATCAAGTGTGACTCTGACTTTGCACAAATGCTTCTGCCACATACAGCCTGTGTCCTCCTCCGCTCTGCCTCCCCAGTCCTAGCAGCATTTTCGTCTCTCCAGCGAGGGTTCCATTTGTATAACATAACTGCACATTTAAAATCACATACAATGTGACAGATATTTACACACAAAGATATTTATTGGATTTTTATTTTTACATATACTTTAGAAATAATATTAGTGGCAGAATTATAGGCATAATTAAATTACACTAAAAAGATTACCAAATAAAACATAGGCACAAAAATCATGTACTTCAATAATTGTTTTAGAATGTATATGGAAATGCTTATTATAAATAATGTTTAAAATATTTTTTACTAACATTGTTAGAATTATTGTTAAAGGAGGAAAAAGCTGGATATAAAATACCAAAATGTTCAAACTGCCCCTGAATTGTGGAATTATTCTTTTGGTTTATTTTGACTCTTTCCACTTCCTTGAAAAATCTAATTTTTTCACAAGGAGCATCATCTGTATAATTTAAGGAGAAGGAGGAGGAGAGGAAGAGAAACAAAGAATAAAACAGAGAAAACTATATGCTCTTAGAAAAGCTAAGACTGTGTAAGGCTATAGATTGCACCCAAAATAATGACTTAGAATTGGGAAGTTGGAGAAAATGAAATGAGGGGCTGATAATTCCATAACTGGGAGGCTGAGGTAGAAGGACTGCAAGTTCCTGCCTAGTCTGGGCAACTTAGTGACTTAGCAGCACTGTTTCCAAATAAATCATAAAAAGGGACCAAAGAGGTAGCTTAAAGCAATGATACTGGATTAAGTCCCCAATATGAGGGGAGGGGGGCATCAAAATCCAGACTATGCAGCCACTAATCCAAAAGTCAGGATGCTTATGATTTTGGGAAATCATAAAACCAGCAATAACACACCAGAGGAATAAAAGAAAAGAGCAACCAGATAGGCAGAGCCATCAACAAAGTACAGACCAAAATATGTGACCTAATATTGGAGTAGAAAATCAGAAACCAGGAACCGAGGGGGTCAGTACCATGAGGGCGGGTCTCCAGCCAAGAAGCTTCACAGGAGCTCTGTGCCAGAATAGAAGTGAATCTGAGAAAGCGGGCATCTCAGAATCCAAAGAGGAAAGCAAGTAAATTAACAAATGCAGCAATGAAGAAAGGAAAATGAATTTCTGCAATCTCTCATTTAATTGATAGTGGTGAAGAAAGAGGAGAGGTGGAGGACAAAAGGGAACGGGGAAGAGAGAGTATTAACTGTCATGGAAATACAGAAACCAGGGCTCTGAAACTTCACAGACAATCTACAATGTAGGTTACTCACAGGTAGGTGAGTGAGCTCTCCTTTTAGGACAATAGTGTTAAATCTGTATTAAGAACTATTAGTTCTTATCAGAGAACGGCCTTTTATAGCAGTATAAAGTTGCGCTAAACATCGTTCACTTTGAAGTCATGCTTTGAAGAGGCAATGTTAGATGTTTTTACGTAATTTTCAATTTAATCTGTTCTTATGTTTACCTTATTTTTGTATGTTTAAGAATATCTGCATTATTTCCAGTTCTTAAATAAAAAGTATTAAAAAATGACTTCAATAAAAGAAAAAACATGTTAAGCCTGAGATTGCATGTCCTGAAAATGCACCGTAAATATAATGCTTATATTATGCAGGCTATTGTTTCCATTTTCAGAAGAACAATCTATATCCTGTTTCCACTATGACAATACATGCAGGCATTTGTTATATTTTCACAATACTTCCATTAGTTAGAATACCTACATTCATTTTCCCACTAGCGTTCCATCTGAGGTGTGTTAAGCGGTAGAACTTGCTGACATCATTTTGATCTATTGCAAATGTCAGCCACAGGTTTTTCCCTTGGAAGACTCACAATTACACAATTTGAAATTTATAATCTATTATTCACCCATAACTAATGCAAAGCAAATGATAGCTCTATAGATTTCCCTAAGTCTGCATAGCTTTTAACACATACAAAGAGGTCCCCTGCTACCAGTGTTGTGCTGTGAAATACCTGCCAGTGTTAATAAGAGAATAAAGTTCTAGTATAGTTTCTCTCAATTTGGAGTTTATCTCAATCAAATGTATTATTACATTCAGTTCATTTAAAATTAATCACATCTTCTGTTTGAATATTTCCAAAATTGACCTAACGCATCTGCAGAGATAATAAGATTAAGGTGAATGAAGTGATGAATAGTGTAACATGGCCTAATTATATACCATACTCCCATTCACCTTAATTTGAGAAAGAGCAAAAACTGGATGGAATTCAAAAGGCAGCAGATTGAAAATGGATAAAAGACTTTTTTATGTGGTGCATAATCAGCTTTCAGAATTCACTGCTGCAGGATATTTCTCAGGCTACAATTTAGTAAAGTTTCAAGATAAGGATAAGAATGGCATCTGTGGATACACTGGCTGGAAGTGAATTTATGGGAGCTATCAATCCTCACGCTGGTAGCCATAAAATCATCACCAGCTGGTGCTGGGATAGAAACCCTCCCTGTGGTACCCCACTGCACGATTGGCCAGATGCATGATGTGCTGTTGTTGTTGTGCAAAGACAAAAGAATCCAGAAAGCCTTAGGCATTAGCTTTTGCTAAAAGGAAGATTGTACATGCAATGGAAACTTCCAAGCAAGCCATGGGCTGTGTGCCTGAGTCTCCCTTCTCTATCTGTTTTTTGATCAAATGTTATTTTCCCTATTATGATAAAATACAATGATTCCTCCTTTCCACAGAGTTTATTCAATGTTATCACTGAATGAGTGGACCCTTCATTGATTAGAAATGCAAGTAATCTCTGCAGAAAATAACCAGATCGTCTTTCACTTAAAAGATGGCAAGTCACAAATGTCCGCCTATTAAAGTGATAACAATGGCCGTGGAAGAGATTTGGGGTTGTTTATTAATGGACAACATGGCAGGTCTATTTGTTGGCATGGCCCCTGACACTTCGAGTCCTTTAATTCCATCTGACAGATTTGGGCCATGCTCCAGACCTCACAAAGGAGGTAAGGGAGAGTATTGATCCTCTTGTTATTGTTGGTGATCCTCCTGTTATTGTTGGAGATTTATCGTTCCATCCCCTTAGCAAATTTAAACACACATGCACAGACACCCACCACAAATGTCGCAGCTGCTAGATGGCACAGTAATGGGTGATTATATTCTTATCTCTGTTAAGCTCTATAAGTAACTTCTCTTGTGGCTCCTGACAGTCCTGCAGATTTAAGCCAAATAAATAATAGCTTTTCATGTTAAGGCCAAAGAGTTCGTAAACATGCTAATAAATATCTGCTTAAAATAGAATCTCACACATAGCAAAAGCTTGCAAAGTGCTGAAATTTATAAAGCTACAAACTGACTTTTTAATCATTCTACAATCTAACACCAATTGTGATACAAAAGGGTAAATTATATAGAAAGTATAGATAATCTAGCTGTACAGTCATGAGCTACTTCCTTTTCCTAGCCATCATATTATCATGGAGATAGCTCCCTTTAAATGCTACTGCTCTCAGACCCTCTGCTGATTCTGTATGTTGCTATCTTTGAAGTCTTTCTTCTTTTTAATCACTTTCTCCAAATTTATGTTTTAAATGTTGTACATAGTATTTAAAGCATTATTGACCTTCATAACATGATAGCAGTAACTTAGGACTTTGTGTTTTAGTCTGCTCCTGTTACCCTAACCAAATATCATAGATAGCATGACCCAGACTACAAACATCTTTCTCATCATGATTCTGGGGCAGAGAGCCTGGAGGAGCTTGGCAGCAGGTTGGCTTCTGATGAGGTCTGGCTTCGGACTGGCAGGAGGTGGCTTCTGTAAATCATATACCCTGTCTCGATCTGTGTGCATGTGATAAGATGCACATATCACAAAGATATTCACGTAACTGGGGGATTACAGCCTCATTCCTATTATTGCGTTTAACCTCAGTCAGTCCTGTAAGGGCTGTATCTTCAAATTAGGGCATATCAAGCACTGAGACTTTAACATCTAATTTTGGGAAAACACAATTTAGTCCCTAATCATAATTCTGTTTATTCAATTTAACCTTGCCTATCTAGGAAATCTAATTTCCTTTTGAGGTGAATGATATGATATATAATAAATGCTAACTCTTCATAAATTAAAGTAAAACATCATTCAAAGGAAATTCAAAACCAAGGAATTTTAAGAATGCTCTTAAAGTGGAGCATTTATCAGAATGAATAACCTACTAAAATGATTATATAATTATGGAGCAAGAATGACATAAGGATTTAAATTGTCCATTTGTTTTAAAATCTATATCATATCAATCTTTCAGCATTCTATAGGGACCATGTTGGTGTCCTTCTGGAGAAGCTGACAAAGCTCATATAAAGCTGTGATCAGTTTCAAAGAGCCCTCGCGTTGTTAACAGCTACACTCTGACCACAACACTAAAGATGGCATCTTCAGAGCTTGAAGAGTGTCTTAGTTACTTTTTACTCATTGCTAGGACAAATACCCAGCACCCAAAATGAAGGAATAAAAGGTTTATTTAGCTCACAGTTACTGAAGGTTTGAGTCCATATTCGGCTGACTCCAAGGCAGAGAGGCACATGGCCGAGAACAGCAGTTCATGGCAGCAGAACAGCAACAATATGGTGACAGAGGCAAGGGTACAACCAGGGGAGCAGAGAGCAACAGAGCAACAGTGTAAGTCTCTGTCTCTGTCTCTCTATATCACATTCGGGCTCTCTGCCTTAGGGTATCCACCCTAGACCACACCCATAATTGCAGCAAAACTCAGACTCATAATCCCATCTGTATTAAAACACAAAATCCCAGTGGATTATGAGTCAAGTGTCAAACTCTAGAAGTCCCCACTCCATGGTTGCATGAGGCTTTAGGGCTACAACTAGACATAAACCATAACGTTCTGTCCCTGGACCCCCAAAGTCTCATGCACATCCCTTTGTGAAAAAGACATTTCAGTCCATCTGGAAGAGTTGCCAAAGTCCCAACAGTTTCAGCATTGCTGAAAGTCTCTAAGTCTCCAAGATCCAAGGCAAACTCTTCACTGTGAGCTCCTATACAAAAGAAAAGTTAAACACATCCAAAATTCAAAGACACAAGATAAACATTACCATTCCAAAAATTGCAAACAAGAGGGTAATACAAAACACTGGAACCAACACATGTCCAAAATCCAGCAGGGTAAACATTAAATCCTATAGCTCCAACTGGAACATCCAAAGCAGTCTGTGCTGAGTTGTGAGCTCCAAAGGCCTTACATGGTTCCATCCCTGTAGCACTCTTGGTGGTAGTTTCCATGGCTTCTCTCTTAGGCCAGATTTGCTCACTCTTTGCAGTTTCCCTTACATGACCCATGTTTCTGACTTTTCCAAACTTTTGGGGTTTCCACTGAATAGGCTTCTCACTCTCTGCTTCACACACTGCCCTTTCAGGGGCACACTGCCTGGCCTCCCAGGCCTTCTTCTGAAACCAAGGTGGAAGCCTTCTTAACCTAACAATTCTTGCATTCTGAATGTGCCTAAAACCAATGTCACGTGCATGATGCCAAGGTCCGCTGCCAGCTGGAGCAGTAGCCAGGCTTCCTTCTCTCTTCGTTGCAGAGGTTGAGTGCCTAGATTGATGAACACTCTGACCTTGATTCAGAGGAACAAGTTCTCCATGCTGGCACCATTTTGGAACCTGGTTTGGCCACTGCCACCATTCTGGCACTTGGGTCTCTCTGGCTTTTTTCTCAAGGCAAAGCCTCTCTCCTTTGCAACTCTGGGGCTGCGTAGGGCTGAGAGCTGCCACCTCTTATAATGCCCACAGGCCATCTTTTTGATTTTCTGGTTCCTTCTCAGCAATGGAGATCCTCTCAACTTCATCTTTGCAGTCCAAAGCTTTCCTGGTGTTTCCTTTCTGGCCAAACTCACATTTTAAATCATCCTGCTTGACTCTTTGCTCTTGATTCTCAACATAAATCTGGTTAAAAGCTGCCAATAACAACCATGCCACTGCCTCAATAGTTTACTGCTTTGAAATATCTCTTGAAAGATTAATCAGCCCACCATGCTTAATCTCAGTCTTAGGCAAAGTCTCTGGCAACAAGCAAAATTCTGACAGACTTTCAGCCAATCCATAGCAAAAATCATCTAGAGTCCAGCAACCAATGCTGTCCTTTTTCCCAGCAGAAACCTCCCCAGCCTGGTCTTTATAGGCAGGACTTCCATCAGTCTTCTGGTCTAAGCTCTGACCAGAATCTCCCAAACAGAAAAGCCAAAGCTGTTCCAGTGCTTCGCTTGTAGGTGACATCTCTGAACCTTTCCTATCTCTTTCAGTAAGCCATTCCCAAAAGCTTATAATCCATATTGTCAGGTATAGCCACAGCAATGATCCCACTTCTCTGGTACCAAATTCTGTCTTAGTTACTTTTTACTCATTGCTAGGACAAATACCCAGCACCCAAAATGAAGGAAGGAAAGGTTTATTTAGCTCACAGTTACTGGAGGTTTGAGTCCATATTTGGCTAGCTCCAAGGCAGAGAGGCACATGGCAGAGAACAGCAGTTCATGGCGGCGGAACAGCAACAATATGGTGACAGAGGCAATGGTACAACCAGGGGAGCAGAGAGTAACAGAGCAACAGCGTAAGTCTGTCTCTCTGCCTCTCTTTATATTACATTCAGGCTCTCTGCCCTAGGATATCCACCCTGGACCACACCCATAATTGCAGCAGTACTCAGACCCATAATCCCATCCATACTAAAATACATAACCCCAGTGGATTATGAGTCAAGTGTCAAACTCTAGAAGTCCCCGCCCCATGGTTGCATTGTCTGTGTTTAACAGGAAGTGATTAAAAGGAATTTCTTATTGCTGAAAATATAATAAAGTAAGGAGAAAATAGTACATTTTTGTAAAACATATCTATGTTTTATCAGCCATCGCACTTATAGCTATCATATATATATATATATATATATATATATATATATACATATGCATATATATGTGTATATATTTGCACAGATGCACAAAAGCATATACACAAGAATAATTACTGCTTCAGCATTATTAATAACAAAAATATTAATAGGCATGTTTACCTTATTCATAACAAAAGAATAGTATATGACAGGAATTTTGAAAGGTAAACATTTTGGATCAACACAGATGTATCTCACAATTGTGTGGCTGATGACATGTGCCTGTAATCCTAGCATTTGGGAGGCTAAGGTAGAAAAAGAGCTGCAAGTTTGAGGCCAATCTGGGCTATAAAGTGAGTGCACAGTGAAATCCTTTCTCAAAAAGACCAAAATGGAAAAAAAAAAAAAAACCACTCACTTTGGCAGCACATATACTAAAAAAAAAGCATAATGTTAAACAGAAAAATAAATTCCATTTATATAAAAAAATAAAATAAGTCTAGCAAAATAGTCCATGTAGCTGCAACAAATCACTGAGAAATGCATGAAATTTTAAGAACATTGAATATAGTATACTGGTTTTTATTGGAAGGAGGTTGATGCAGTCAGGAAAGGATAGGTGTGAGAGGGAGAAGAGTCAGAAGGCTACAACAGTGGTCTAAGCCAAATGACACTACTGGGACTACGGAATTAAGAAGCTGAGATCTGAACTACACTTAAAAAATTAATCAACGTTTGACCCTAATCCATTAGGTAGGAATCTTTTAATGATTAAGTGTGTTTATTATGAGGTAATGAGGTATCTTAACTAAAATTATTTCCCTCATTGTAAGACAAAGGAAGTATATGTCTTCAAAGCTACATACCAGCATATGTCTGTCATGAACTTTTATCTCTAAACAGTATACAAAAATATTCATACCACAGTGACAAAAAGCCAAATGAGAAAAGATATTGATACAAATGATTGGATGGAGGGTTAATTTTTTCTTTTTCTTTTTTTTTTTTTTTTCGTGCAGGCTCTCACTATGCAGCTTGGACCAACAGTGATCTTCCTGCTTTCAGTCTCCACAGCTGTTAGATTACACCCTGCTCCTTCAAGCCCGGACTCTGTTGCCCACTCAGCATGCCCAGGGGCGAGGCCGGCATGGCATGTGGTACCAGGAATCAAACCCCAGTTCCTGCACTTGCCTAGGCAAGCACTTAGTCTGCTGAGCTATCATGCTGTCCCTTGGTAGCTTAACTAAATATATCAGTCACACAAATGTAACAGTAACATTTTCTAAAATTTTTACTTCTCTAATATGTAACCCTGAGTAGTAA
>PVKN010029878.1:0-12898 GCA_004027915.1 Capromys pilorides
GAGAGAGAGAGAGAGAGAGAGAGAGAGAGAGAGAGAGACCAACAAAAATGCTGAGAAGCTATGAGGAATACTAAGGGGAAATAGTCCTTGGATGCTGGGAATGGAAAAAGCTCTACACTACAGGATGGGTCAATACTAACAAATGCCAAAGCCAAAGCACTGAGCTACTCTGTCAAGGAGCAGGGTGTAGGCGGTGAAAAGGTAAAGTAAAGACATTCTTCTTATTCAGTCAGGGAAAATGCCTGAGCAGAAACAGAGATTATACCCTGATATTGCAGAGAAGGAAAATACTGCATAATCAACTGTTGATGATACATGTTCATGAAAAAGCGAGGGGTAATCCTAGATTGTTGGAAATTCAAAAATTATTTCTGGTGATCTATAGCTCTCAGAGACATATTGCCCATCGCTTATTATTTTGGAGGCTTTGGCAATAATTCTTGAGTAGAGATTACATTATGCAATGTGTGTATATATATATGGGGCCTCATTAATATGTACAATGCCTGTTTCTGCGTATCAGTTACAAATAAGTAAAATAACTCTTAACAAGGCATTTACACTTTGAGTTAATTATTTCCACTTTTGCACACAGATTTGATCAGCACCAGATGCTCACTTTTTGCTGACAATTACTCATCAGTCAGGTGATCTCATAAAGAACTAAGAGATTCTAAATCTTTATGAACGATAAATGATATTAAATGAATCATATTTTTGCTCAATGAGAATCATCTGTTAGAGAAAACTTACAAAATAATAAACATCCAATTTGATCCTTAATTGCATCACCTTAGTCCTATTATAGAAAGCCAGCTTCCCAGTGTAGTTTCAGAGTTAGATTCTCCTGGCAGACTCTACTTGCCTGGCTGTTGGCATTACATATCTCCAATAAGGCCTTGGTATATCCAACGCAGCAAAACTTGTCACGGACTCCTCACCAGGTTTCCTCCGCTTTAGTCAGCTCAGGATTGTTCTCCCATGAGATGACTTTTTGGTAACTTCTAAGCATGGTGCCTTACACACAGAAGGTTCTGGTTAAATATTTGGTACTTAAAGTGTTGATTCGGCTTAGTGTAAGTTGTTCGTGCCAGCACTCATTTTTCACTTTGTTTGGTCCCATTATAAATCAGACCTGAGCAGCCATGTGGCACATGGGGGAAAGGGTGGAAAGGGGCAGGGGGAGGGAGGAGTCCTGATCATTAAGGGGAACCCTAGCAGTCAGGGTGCTCCTGAGAAAGAAAAACAATTAGAGATATATCTATACCTGTCATAAAAAATATCAGAATGTTATGGTTTATGTCTAGTTGTTCCCCCAAAGCCTCATGCAATCATAGGATGGGGACTTCTAGAGTTGAGACTTGACTCATGATCCACTGGGATTATGTGTTTTAGTACAGATGGGATTATGGGTTGAGTCCTTCTGGAATTATGGGTGCGACCTCAGGCAGATAGGCTGAGGCAGAGAGCCTGAATGTAATATAAAGAGAGACAGAGAGACAGAGTCTCTGTTGCTCTCTGCTGCCCTGGTTGGTCAGTTGCCTCTGTCACCATTTTGTTGCTGTTCCACCACCATGAACTGCTAGCCTCTGCATTGTACCTCTCTGCCTTGGATCCAGCCAAATAAGGACTGAAACCTCCAGTAACTGTGAGCTAAATAAACCTTTCCTTCCTTCATTTTGGGTGTCGGGTATTTGTCCCAGCAATGAGAGAAGAGAAACTAAGACACAGAACACATATCATACTTACCTAGGGAGGTAGATTTTAAGGAACTGGTTCACGTGGTTGTGGGGGCTGGCATCTGCACAGGTAAGCAGGCTAGAAACTCAGACAGGATTTCTACATTATAGGGCAGAACTCCTTCTCAGGAAACCTCAGCACTTGCCTGCTAAGGTCTTCAACGGATTGGAAGAGGTCCACCCACATATCTGGGAGCATTCTCCTCTTCTTTAGATCAATCCACTGTTGACGTTAACCACACCTACACCTTCAGAGCACCATCTAGAGTAGTGGCTGAGCAAGCGTCTCGGCAACACAACCCAGCCAAGCTGCTAGAAGCAGATGGCACTGAGTGATGGAACCTTGAGACCAGGTGCCTCCAGCCTTCAGGTTCTTGATGGGCCACGGGGTCTGCAGCAGGACTCTAGCTCTCTCAACATTAATAAGGGAATCAAGGCCAGGGCCCAGCTGCAGCCACAGCATGGGGTCTGGAGGAAGGCTGAGTGTCTCTGTTCTTTCAGGCGCTCCTCCATCGGAGGGAGCTGGGTGGGAGGAATCTCAGCAATGCTGCTGGCTGGAGACAGCCTGGGAAGTACTGGCAGCTGTGACGACCCTAAGGGCAGTCTTGGAGTCCGCTACCCCACAGCAGCTACATATGGACCTCAGCTTCCTTATTTGTATATGGGAAATCACAATTCTCACACAGTTTCCTCAAGGAATGGTCTTGAGGGTGTAATGAGAAAGGGCGTGCAAAGGCCTTATGAAAGTTACTTGCAGATCACATATGAGAGTGGCAGGTGGGGATCCCAGAGAAGCCATGGGTTTAAGTCTTGCTCTTTGACTTATTAGCACATGGCTCTCTCCTAGAAACTGTTCCTCTGACTCTTAAAAGCAGCATGCAACCCAACTCTTAGTTTCCCAAAACTGCCATATCAAAGGCCCACAATCGGGTGACTTAAAATAATGGAAACTTTTCACCTCTCAGTTCTGGAGACCAGGAGGGCAAAGTTATGGTGTTGGCAAGGACAGCCTGACTCTGCAGGCTCCCAGGGAGGCTTCTTCTTGTCTCCTCTAGTGGTCCCTGGCAATTTTCCATGTGCCTTAGCTTGCGGATGTATCCCTCCAACGTCTGCCTTTAAAATCACATCGCCTTTTCCCCTATGTGTCTAGGTTTGAACTTATCTCATTTTAAAGGGACACCAGTGGTTGAGTTGGAACCCATCCATATCCCACAGAACTTCATCTCAATTTGGTTATATTTGCTAAGATTATTTCCAGATAAAGGCATATTCATAGGTCCTAGGAGTTAGGACTACAATATGTATTTGGAGGGGGACACAATTCAACCCATAACCATGATCCATATCTCAGAGATCCTGTAGAGTTCTGGGACACAGGAACCATTGCCATAGTAAACAAGAGGGCATTGGCTGGGAAGAATCAAAGTCCCCCTTTCTCCATAACAGACACATTAACAACAGCAGAGACTCTGATGACCAAATCTTTCTATTTCCTCCTGGCTTAGCTTGGGGAGCTTAGTTATTCTGATGTACCTCTTCTTCCAGATAACCCGCCATCTTTCACCAGCTGGGAGGTGACCCAATACACAGAGGTCCAGCATGAGACAGCGCTCATCTTAGAAGCAACGCCTGCTGCTCTGGCTTTGTGGTGCAGCCACAGCAGGGTCCCTGATGCCCAAGTGGCTGCCAGCAATGGGAGCTAGGCCGGGGCTGCAAAGGCAAATGATGCCCCTTTCTCTAGGACTGGGCTTTGGGACTTGCTGAGAAGGAGTTACTTCTTCAGGAGATGGCTGGGATGATCTCCAGGACAAGGCAGCCTCTGGGCGCCTGTACGCACTGCAGCTAAGCTGTGGACCTGAAGCAACTGGAGGGCTCAGAACTCCACAAGACAGCTGTGTACTTGGAGCTGGTTTGGATGAAAAGATGAAGAGAAGGCTCTTCTGGTTTAGTACAGTAAATTCGGTGAGGTCAGGGGCCAGGGAGATAGCTCAGTGGTATAAGCGCCTGCCTGGTAAGGTGAGGTCCTGGGTTTGATCCCCAGTACCAAAAAACCAAAACAAAATAAAACAAAAATCTTTTTTTCTTCCCACAAAACTAGGTAAAGTCAGTTATTTGGTAATAACAGAATAATTATCCAGTTGACAAGTAAGAGCCAGCCAGGATCAGTCATCTCCTGCTTGTCTCACCAGGTGGGATATTTGGGGGCTCAGGCCTGTCTTTGGCCATCTCCCAGTGTGTTCTTCCTCTGATCCTCACTGGCGAACCTAGCCAAAGAAATCCCTTTTATCTTTTCAGTGGGGATGCAGAAGGCCAGGTACATGCACCATTACATGGTCTGCTCTGTGTTCACCAGGAAAACAAATCACGAGAGGAAGGAATCTATATTTACTTCACCAGATGCAATGCGTGGAGGGAACACAGTGGACCTAAGGGTCGGAGGAATCTTTGACAATGCTCAGTGAATGTAGGCCCCAGGAAGAAGCAGAGGATGACAGGCCCATCACAACACATGACACATCGGGTGCTAACATGTCCCTCATGGACATTCCTGGCCTATGAGGCAGAGGGAATTTTTACTGGAAAGCTCACCATTGTGGCTTTTCTATCCCTCCTGTTTGCAAGATCCTGCAGCTGATGGGGGAAAAAATAGCCCAGCACATTTACATTTAAGTCTTGAAATCTAAATATTTCTGTGAGTCATTCATTATTACCATATAACTCAGTGTTTGCATGCAAATAATTTTAATGACATAAATGCTTATAAAATAAGTCTCTTACCATATGAACTCGGTAAAGAATGCTAATTCCCAGCGTCATGAATGGCTTAGAGAAATCAATCACCTTCTCACGCTCTGCTGTAATAGTGAGGCCTGCCACAGCCAGATCTGCTTTCTAGAAGGAACAGAGAAAACCCATCACTGGAGCAGCCACCCGAGGTGTGACATAGGGACTTGTCACCAGAGGCTATTCCTGATGAGGACATGTTACTCCAGCCTAGCTTCTCCACTCAGGGAATGACTCGAAGGAGCCAGAGCATAGTCCAAGTCTGAAAAATAACTCTTAAAAGGACAAGATGTTAAAGCTGTGACTCATGGTCACCATAGCTAGATCCCTTTAAATACATGGGTGACTTAAAACCAAGGGGAGTCACAACCTGAGTGTTCACACACAGAGCCACCCAACATCCAAGAGGAGGACTCAGAAGGCGGGAGCTGGGAGACAAGCTGCGGAGTTCTCTGCACTGAGCACTTTTGACTCAACTTACTCATGTGTTCGCTCATCACAGTCTCAATGAGTGGTTGTAGAAGTGGGGTCCTTCAGCACATGGCAGCAGGGCTGACAAGGAAAAGTAAAAATGCTGGGACCACATGCATTAGAAACAATCGGATGCAACTCCACTCACTGCACAGAGAGGAGTTAAAGACGAAGAGCTTGAGCAAGTGGCCAAAGGTGACACAGCCTGTCCTTGCAAGAGCAAGGGCTTTGATCACTGGTCTCTTACGTTGCCGTCCAGGTGGAATTCAAGCATCCCATGCAGAGCCAAAGGAGGGAGCTCATATATCTTGAGCTCCAAATAACCAGAAATTGATGTGAAGAGCTTTCTGTCCTTTCTCTTCATTCCTAATTATGCTCCAAGTACCCACTTGTGATAAGAGTCTGGCCTAGATTGGGGTAAGGAGATGCCATGGCTTCTTCACTACTGTTCTGTGGTAGGAAGTTCTCCTCTGTATCTCATTTAAGCCCATCCTGTTGAAAGCAAGCCCACCTCCTATGCTCTGCTCTCTGACATCTAGGGCTGTGGGAAAGCTTGCGGCTAATGCTGGGCTCCAGTCTAGGCTCTGCTCTAACTAAGCAGGCTGCCAAGGCTGGTCACCTTGCTTCTCTAGTCTTCTTTAGCCTCATCTACAAACCATCTGACCATGAGTCTCAAAATGTAGTCTCTGGACCATCTGCATCAGAACTGCCTGTAGGACCAATGACACTGAACTCCTGAGGCTCTGAGGCTCATCTCAGGGCCCTAGATCAGATGCCACAACGGGAAGACAGAGGGCTTTGCACTGTATTTGTAATGAGTGGCGCGGTTGACTCTAAATTACACAAATACTGAAGAACCACTTTTATAACACAGGCACTATGGTTCAGACTAGCCTCTGAGGTTGACATTTCAGCTTCCGTAAGTCTTTCTTCTAAAAACCACAGATCAGTGATGCAAAAGATGTACAAAGAAGTGAAGAAAAGTGGAGCTCATCAGTTCCGGAAGAGGCTGCACACACATACACATGCAAGCGCACACACACGGTTCTTGCTAAACCACTGCAAAGACTAAGAAGTAGACACACTGCCCCAAGGGGATGATGGCTTAGGCAATGGAAGGAAGCCCAGCGCTGATGCCATTTCTCCTATGTCTCAGTGTCCACCCAGCATTCTCCAGCCTCAACCCCAAGCCGTCACATGACCCCACCAAGCTAGCACACGTAGACTCTCTTACAGTAAAGCCCATCCTTAAAAGGAACTAGAATGTGGCTGAAAGAGATTTTCAATAAAAAGAAAAATGGAACGGATGATTGGCTCATTCCGTATTTCTTTAAGAGAGTGTTGATTGCTGCTATCAAGTGAATCAATCCCTGGGTTGGAGAGTGGGGTTTGATTAGAAGGTTGTTAGTAGCTTCATTTTGAGGGGCTCTTCAGAGGACTGCCTGAGGCTCTTGGCACCTCACGCTTCTTTGACAGCAGTGCTGACTTGAATTCAGCTTGGGAACACCAGAGCAAAACAACAGGAACCAGAAAGGCCCGGCAAGGCAGGACCTGTGCTGACGAGAGGGCTGGGCAAGCTCATGGCCCAGCCCTACCCGAAACCCAGGGAAAAGAAACAAGATTTAAGGAGTTAAAAGGGTTCAGGTAAAGGAACTGAAGGGCACATGAAGAACACTGAATGTGAAAAGAACAGGCAAGAGGTAAGCATTACATCCAGTCATTTCTCTGGTTATTTTTTTTTTTTAAATACAAATCAAGTAGTCAAAGTAAACACTGTTTTCCAATTTCTTCTCTTCACACTCAGCTTCTTCCTAAAAAGGGCAAACTTTGGATTACAATTTGGAAATCATTTCACAAGTTTACAGAAGTTGGCCAACAATGACATTATGCCAAAACAATTCCATATGTCCATATGGAGAGAAGGCTGGAAATGAACTACATCCTACAACTAGGAATCTTTCCTACATACATGTAGAATAACCATGTGGTTGGGGGCTGGGTGCCCTGGGCTTAGGCGGGGCGCTACTGTGCAGCCACAGACAGACGCATCCCTGAAGGGGCCAGACAGAAAAACCTTTTCATTCCCATAAGGCCTCTGGACCAGCAGCCCCAGTCTCTGTCCTTACCCAGCCCAGTGTAAGCTGCCAGGGAGAAGTGGGTAGGAAGGAGATGGAAAGGGCACCAGGAAGCTATAAGAATCCAGGGCGGCTTGGATGGTTGTTTTTTATATTTAATTGACTCAGCAGAGAAGAGTAATTATCTACCTTGACTTCAGTGTACCCCAGGGTGCCAGCAACCACCACATGGGATGAGATTATTCCAAAAAGACGTGTGTTCATTTTCTTTTGCCTTAGTTAAAGAGACATTGGGCTATAAAACAGCCTTCAGATGAGGAGATAATGAGCCACAAAACCAAACGTAAAGGAAAGGGGGCTGGGCCAGCTAAGACACCGAGAATGGTTGGTGCGGGAGGCTGCAGGCAGCCTGGGCAGGGCCTCCTGCCCCTCTGGTCACTGGTGGCCTCCAGTAGGAAGAGAACCGGGCAGCACAGCAGGCCCCCAACAACACTGTCACCTTGGGCAAGTTACTCTTCTTTCTGGAATAGTCTCCCCAGTGACACAGTGGCAGGGTTTAGCTAGAGACCCGCTAAACTCTGTCCTAGCTGTAAACCCCACACGTGGCTCTGCCCGGCAGGACGAGGCATGGTTCAGTTGGATGGGCCCTCCTCCTCCTCTGCTTAAGAAGCCGGTAGAAGTCAGCAGATCCGACTAGTGCTGCAAAGCAGAAGAGAAGGACAGGCCAGTAGGAGGAAACTGGTGACTGGACTGGTCAGCAACTGCCAGGGATGTCCTGTTTCAGGGAAAGAAAACTGCGAAGCCCAGAAATCTGCAAATGTCCCAGGAGCTCAGGCCTGGACCCAGAAGCTGGGCTGGAAAAGCAGAAGGGGCAAGGAGCCCTGGAGCCTGAGGGGCAGCAGGGGACGTGGGAGGCAGAGCTCTGGCCAAGAGCACCGCACACGTCTGAGGATGCTCCCAGCAGTACCTTAGGCGTGTGCACGGAAATCCCAGCAGAGAGGCCGCTCCCCCACTCTTGAGGAAAGTGCTCTTTGAAGAGCTCTGTGTGCCGCCTCAGAGAGATCCCTGCTTTTAACTCCTGAATGTTTGTGGAATTTACAAAGGGAGGACAGGCAAGAGCCAGCCTGGAGGTGACTTCCAAAGTACATGCCCCTCTGCTTCATGGAGTATAAAGAGAGTCACGCAAATGCCACCACAGCTATCAAAGCCTGAGGCCACCGTGCTTCTCCTCGCACCAGAGCCTGGGGGTGGGGTGGGGGGACCACATCTGTGCACAGGGCTAGGGTCTGCATCGCCTGAGCCTGCTGCTCCCACAGCCTCCAGAGAACACCACCCAGAGCCTCAGGGCAGCAGCTGATCCAGTGCTGATCCATCCTACTTGGACAGAGCCCTCACGGTGCCTTGGCTTTCTTTCTTGGACAGCTGCTGCCCCCTTTTGGGCAAAATCTTCTCCCTGCGCTCAGCAGGGCCTCAGACCTCTCCTCGTCCAACCTTCTTCCTCTGCCCATGTCTTCTTCCCTTCATCATGGCTGGGCTAAGGAGAGGAGAGGGACTCACAGGGCTGCCTCTACCTCTCTCTAGCCGTGTCATGGGTAAGTCACCTAGCTTCTCTATGACTCAACCTTCTCAGTCGCACAATGGGGGCAAGGCCTGCCTAGCTACATGATGCAGGAGGCAAGAGAAAGGATGCGCATGGGGGAACCTTCTAGTTGTATGAACTGTTCAGCGCTGCCATCATAGAGGTAGCTGAAGTACAGCCGTCAGTGTGGGGCAGACCTGTTCAGGCTTTGTCACTCCCTTGCTATGTGACCTTGGACAAATCGTTTCTCTTTCTTTCAGCTTAGTTTGCTCCACTGTAAAGTGGAATATTATTCATACTTGCCTCCTGGAATTAGAGAAGTGCGTGGCCTGGTCCCATGAGCACAGGCACTTGCTGTGGGATACGGATGGTGGCCATGTGGTGGTGACAAACGTGATACTGGGGAGCATCTCGGCAAGGGGCTCTGGGGACAGGTCCTGGCCCTGATGAGGGCAGGTGTATGGAAGTGGCCAGGCCTGCTCTAGGGATGCACAGGGCTGGCCGTGGCCCATGGCCCTGGGCTGTGGGGATCTTGCCCAGTGACCTCAGCAGGCACCGCTGTGCCTCCCTGTGTGTCTGGCTGTCTCTGTAGCCCACATGGGGACTCTCCCGCTGGCCCACCCGTTGGGAAGCTCTGGGTGAGAGACGACGCGTGGCTCCTCCTTGCTAAGTGCCCCTGCCCTGGAAGCAGGCACTGACCGCCCTCCGCAGCTCCGCCCGAATCCTCTCTCAGATCCATAGTGCTTTCTCCCCTCAGCCTCCAGATCCTCCTTCCCTGGGCTTCTCACAAGGCCCCCTGCAGGCCGCAGCTCTGGCTGCCTTCACAAGCCTGCCTCCGCCCACCCTGGCCCTCCCACTTCTCAGGCCCTACCGTGCCTCCTCTCTGCTCTTATTTATTTAACGCAGTAATTGTGTTGCTTAACTCTGGAAAGCTTTCAGAGGCTATAGGTGGAATGAGAAAACACTGCTCAGAATGAGGCTGTCCTCGCATTCTGGGACTCTCATTGGAACGGAATCCTCTCGGGAGGGCTCTGTGTATTGAGAGAGCTCATGGGATTCCAACTGTAGCTGGACCCAAGGTGGCAGAAGCGAGGCCAGGGGGAGGAGCCGTGAGGCCAGCAAGGCTGGCTTTCCTGGGAAGGAGGAAGCACGCTTGGCTCTGGCTGAGTGAGACCTGGGGCTGCTGGGTGGATGGGACGCGCAGGACTCGCCGTGCCTTGGAGCCTGTCCTTGACCATGGGCCACAGGGTGGACAGAGGCTGCCTCCACCTTGATGTTCTTCACAGACTCTGCACTGAGTCATGGGCAGGCAGCATGCTGGGACTTGTACCCTGCCAGAAACAAGCTCACAGAGCAAGCAGAAGGCAGGCTGCCATCAGGTGCTAATTATTTTTTTTTTCCAAAATTAAGCTTGTGTTATAAGAATGCCATCTACTCTGACCCACACAAGCAGGAGGCCTGGTGAGATCCGTGGCACCATGGGCTTTCTCGAGACGAGACTCAGTTACTTGAGAAGGGGCTCCTGGGAGGAGGCTAGGGGAAGGTGCGGCACGTGCCAAGGCCCTGAGGCTGGAGGGAGGCTGCAGCGCCCAGCGCAGAGGGCATTAGGTGAGGAGGCTAAAGGAGCAGGCATGCACGGATGAGGAGGCAGTGCCCAGAAAAGCGAGCAGGAGACTGAGGCTTTGGAGCAGCACAGCTCCGGCAGGATTGGATTTGTGACAATGACACAGGCGGCAGCACCTTTCCGTGTGGCAGGCGCTGAACTAAGCCCACTCAACCCCACAAAGCCCTTGGAAAGCAAGATACTATTATTGTCTCTGTCTTATAGATGACACACAGAGAAGTTAAGCCACTTGCCCAGAGTTGCACAGCAAGTTAAGAGCCAGGATTCAAACCCCGGCAATTTGGCTTCAGAAGCTGTGCTCTGAACCTGCAATATATCCCAGGGGCTCTAGCAGGGGATAATCAGCCTGAAGAGTGGCAGCAGGTAAGGACCGTGCTCACCCGTACCTCCATGGCTGTGCCACGGGTGCGCTGCACTCTGGGGAGCACAGTCCCTACCCACACCACACGTGTCACTGAGCCAAGGTCAGCAGGGTCCAGGCCGCGGTCACCGAGGGGCTTCCGAGGCCTACTGCTGCGGCTCTAGCCAGCCCTGCTAAGTGAGGTCCATGACTGGGACCCAGCTGGCCCTCCCCCCACCAGCCCATCCCATGACCACAACACTTTGTCACCAGCACCAAACCACACTGGGTTCCAGTTCTAGCTCCCCGGGTTAGTCACTACGTGACCTTGGGGAGACCTCAGATCTTTAAAATGGGATCATCGTTGCCAACACGGGGGCATGAGAGGCTCAATGAGATGATGCAGGTCAGGCCCAAAGCACAGTGCCTGGTATACAGTAGAAACTCAATAACTGGTTATTAATATTAGTTCCTGGCAAAATGTACTTTCACACAAGGACTACCCTTGTCCTTTCTCTTTAAAAATTATGGTCCGTGACTCCCACTCCACTGGAGCCTCGCCCGGACTCCCAGCCCTCTCAGCCCGCTTGCCTGGTAGGCTCAGCCCCGTGCCCACTGCTCCTCTCCAGAGCCCTCCTGCGCCTGCCCTCTCCCAGCATCCACCAGGCCACTGTCAAACACATCACGACCCGCCCACAGCTGGCCCCACCGTCAACCCCGCCCCACTTCAAGGCCCATTCCAGGCTTCCCCTCCCCATGAAACCCTTCCTGAGCATCTTCCCATTTAGCCACCTGAGGAGCTAAGGCCTGGCTTGTGCCACTCTCTGCAGCACGAGCTGTACACCTGGCCCTATGGTAGAACGGGGCACCTGGGTTCTCTCCAGCTTTGCCACTTGCAACTATACACTGGGAAACTCTCTGGGTCTCAGTTTCTGCACTGACAAAATGGGAACAATAACAGGTCTCACCCTCTTGGAGCCCCCTGTGGGAATTAAGTGGGCTACCCATGCCCAGTCTAGGCCTGGCACGGTGTCACTGTCACCCAACGTTCATCCTGACTATTCTGGCTGCTGACATTCATGTGCTGTCTTGTCTCCCCCATGAGATTATGAGTTTCTCGAAGCAGGGACCAAGCCTTTTAAAAACACACACAGCATTTCAAAGTTGTCCTCAGCCCTGTTTCACGAAGGAACAGACCCAGAGAAATCAGCATAGGAGGACACGGAGGCAGCCAACTTCCGAGCCACCCGTGCAGATTTCCAGGACCGAGCCTTTGCTTTCCTAGTGCTGTGCTATTCACAGTGACTCTCCCTAGATGGGCACACAGTAAACCCCTAGGGAGCAACAGTGCAGCCCAAAGTGCAAGGCAAGGAGGGGAAGCCCGTAGACACGGCCTTCCCCAAGTCCCCTGTGCAGGCCACAGCACTGGACTATTCTGGCAGAAGGTTGTATGCACAGTCAGAAAGCCGAACGCTAAAGCCAGACTCTGGTCAGGCATGAACAAGTCTTCAGTTTCCAGCTTCAGAAAACCCTGAAGCCCCAGTTTCCCTCCTAGAGGGCGCGCTCTCCCTGTGCCCAGCCCCAAAACTGTTCCCTTAAATACCTTGGACAGCGCCACATACTGAGAGAGCTGCAGGCCTCATCTTACCTGTTTGGTGCAGCTGTCAGCAGAGAGGTCTCGCACGGCACCCATACCCAGGAAAGACCAGAGATGGGGGCACGGCCTGCGCCTAGACCAGCAGAACAACAGGCTGCATCCAGCTCCCTTCCCGCCTGCATCTGCATCTCAACCCATTTCAGATTAGATTATCTGCTCATCTTTCGATTGGTCTTCCTGCCGCCAGCCTTTCTCCCTCCCTTCCCTATCTTGCCTATGGAGGCCCAGGGAACCTGCTGTGACTCACCAGGGTCACAGAGCTGCAAGGCCATGGGATCAGAAGGGGCCAGGGATGCTCACGCCCACTCCTGGCTCCCATGCGCTTTGGTGGGGCGTCATCATCTAGACTTCATAATAACACGGCTCAGCACGCGCGTCTGTTCTCCTGCCACTTGAGGCAGGCTGTCTACCCGCTCCACCCACGGCGAGCAGGGCCACGCAGGAACTCTCAGGGTCACCGAGCACCTGTGAAATATTTGGCATCCGTGTCCACAGGGGAGATGGGATGTCAGCCTAGCACGTCTGCCTTCTTTCAGAAGCAGGGTGTGGAGATGAGGATAAGGGAATAGCAAACGGCATCCGATTAGACCCTCGCACCAACACACACACACACACACACACACACACAC
>PVKN010029879.1:0-12882 GCA_004027915.1 Capromys pilorides
GAGGGAGGGAGGGAGGGAGAGAGAGAGAGGCAAGAAACAAGTTGAGGACAAGGATATATACTTCCAGGTCATGCTCCCCATCCAGTGCCCTGACTCTCCTAATCAGGCTCTGCATCCAAACATCCCAGTCATCAATAAACACACCGAAGGATCATTCTCCAGATGACTACAGTGTTCTCATCACCAAGCTACCTTCCAAAAGGTTTATCTTTGAGCACAGTCTTCTGGCACACAGATTCGACTGACACCCTCACAGGAAGTGACACTGCCAAATATGCTCCAAGGCAAATGACGGCGTCTGGCTATTGATGAGGGATGGGACCTGGGCTAGTCTATAATCCACATGGCCACATTCATAGTGACAAGAAGTTATGTCAATGAAGGTGAGATCAGGAGTGAAAACCCAGGGCCAAGGAGATAGGTCAGTAGCATAAGTGCCTGCCTGGCAACTTCAGGGTCCTGAGTTCAAACCCTGGTACCACAAAATAATAATAATAATAATAATAATAATAATAATAATAATAATAATAATCCTAGTACCAAGAGTGAAAATGCTCTATGGGCATTAAAGAATAGAATGGCATTATAGGAATCAGGAGCCAGGGAGATAGCTCAGAGGCATAAGCACCTGCCTGGCAAGTGCAAGGCCACAAGTTCAATCCCTGGTACTGCACACACACAAAAAAAGAGAATTGGACTTGACATGATTTGGGGAAATTGTAGATGAGTAAAGTTCAGAAAAAAAATCTAGCTAGCAAGATCATACCCCATGCTTCGCTTCTTTGCAGTACTGTCAAGGTAATCCAACCAGTGCAACTCATGGTTGTTTTTTTAATATAACTGAAAGTTCACAGTTCCATAAATAACAACAGTACATGGCAGAGGCCAAGCAGGAGGTCAGTATTTCCTCATAGTCATCCTGTAGACATTTGATTACCTTCCAAATGGAGTATTAACTTAGGACAATTCCAGGACAATTCCCCTTATAAACAATGGGCTGAAGATGAAATTTGCTTATCTATCTTACATGTCCTTTTGTCAAGGAGCCAATGTCAATCATGAATTTATAATTCTCTGACTGTAGTGGAGATCACATTAATTATTGTCCAGCGGAAAAAATTATAGGGGTTCTGGGCCATTCTTTCTGCTTTGCACGTGCTGGGTAATCATTTCAACAAATCACTTTTGAAACCTCTCATAGATGCAAAACACTGTTTCATGACCCTCTGTGCCATGTGGTTTCACTTACTACCTCCACCTCTCTGCTGTGGACAACCAACAAACTCATGATTAAGGCCTGAGCCACCAAATTGGGTTGAACTATAGCAAAATAGTTTTGTCGCACAAATGTAACTATGACAGTGTTAATGTATCTGAAGGGTCTTTGCAGCTCCTGTGGCTGCATTTCTAGTTCCTGTTGTGTTTGACGTCTCCTTAAATGGAGCCACATCATTCCATAACTGCACAGCTTGCTATGGCTGCCCTTTGTCTACATGATGCCTTATCTAGGAAGAGGTAGCTCAAAGTCCCATGTGTCAGAAGAATAAGTTTCTGAAAATTTCCTCACTAGTACAATTCTGGGCTGCTATTGATAATAGCATGGGAAGTACACCGATGAGACTGGGAATGAGTACCCTTGCTCTTACATTACTATTGATTCAAGATGTTGAGAAGAAATATGACCAGAAGTTCTGTGGGTTCTTACTGGTGTCTTTTCTGCTCCTGATGTCCATACCTACTGCCAGCCCAGCAGACTAGCAGATCCCCGAAATCATGAGGTCCTGTCTGAAGGACTTACAGAATGGTGGGCAAAGCGAGTCATCAACCATCTTCCCGGCTACCTGCGCAACTCCCTCCACTGTCCATCATGGCGCGGCTTCACCTAACTCAACCCAAAGTCTTACTTGGAGTCTGATACCATTCTACCCTCACATACTTCACCTGTTACCTAAAGAAACACACATCTCACTGGCCTAAGTCTCAGTGTGTCCTTCATAGACTGGAACTTGGACTGGGGAAATCTCTGAGGCCTCCTCAAGCAGTGTTCTCTGAGAAGAAGGCTGTTGCATCGCTGGTAAGGCCAGCTAAGGCCACCAGGGGGCAGATAAAGTACTCTCCCGACCCCCTAGGATGATGAGTTTAGTTGTGAAAGAGTGGGGCAGGTAGAGCCTGGTCTGAAGCTCATTCAGAGAAGGTGGTGTCAGGCCCGTGCTGAAGATGCTGGTGTTTCTGTTACTTCTGGGGCCAAGTATGGGACTTATTACAGGATTGGACGTGTGTGTGTGTGTGTGTGTGTGTGTCTGTCTGTCTGTCTGTCTGTCTGTTTGCCTGTCTGCCTGTCTGCCTGTCTGTCTGTCTGTCTGTCTGTCTGTCTGTCTGTCTGTCTGGCTGCCTGCCTGCCTGCCTGCCTGCCTGCCTGCCTGTCTGCCTGTCTGTCTGTGTCTATCTGTCTGTCTACCTGCACCTGTGCTTCTGGGTGAATAAAGTGACTCGGTCATTATGGATTATTTGTTCAATCAAAGAAGAAGAAGACAGGACTAAGGTATAAAGGCTGAGAGTCACTGGTCAGGGAGGTGGGGATTATGAGGCTAGGGAGGAAGAGAGGATGGTACAAAAGGGGAAAACATAGGATTTTCCAGGAGCTGAGAGAAAAGTGACAGAAAGCCTACATTTTATGAGGCTCTGTCTGACCCAGGTCCAAACTAACTGTGCTCCACAATGGCTTCTTTTACACCTTGGTCTTATGTTTCAGCAGGTTCTGGGCTTGGGGAGCTCGTCCTTCAATACCCAAGCAGGGTCATTTGTAAGAGTGGATCCTCTGTGAAGATTGAATGCCGCTGTCTGGATTTTGAAGGCCTATCAGTGACTTGGTATCGTCAGTCCCCGAAACAGGGCTTCACTCGGATGGCGATTTCTAATCAGGGCTCTGATGCCACCTATGAAGAGGGTTTTACCAAGGTCAAGTTTCCCATCAGCCACCCAAATGGAAGCTATTCAGCTCTGACCATGACCACCACCCAGTCTGAAGACAGCAGCTTCTACTTCTGTGGTGCTAGTAACACAGCGCTTGATAAAACCAGAGAGCTGGGCAAGAACGTTGGCAGCAGACTGTTCTGTGGAGGGAGGTGTGTGTGGGGAAAACCACAGCTTCTCTGGCTGATGACAGAGAAATAAGGAGGGAGGGAGAGAGAGAGACAGAGACAGAGACAGAGACAGAGACAGATACACAGAGAAGGGGACAGAGAAGAGGAAGACGAGAGAGACAATATGAGAACTTGTATGTGAAGTGGGGAGTAAGTATATTGTCTGAGACCTAGATAAACAGGAATAGGATTGGGGCTATAAAGAGGACAACTGAAAGGAAAACATCCCTTAAGATTATAAAACATACATCTGAGTTGAATCTGACACACATCAATCATGTGCTGTGTGTCAGATATGGAATAAGTCTCCATATCACATGGTACTGAGCTCTGAAGAGAATTACACAAGTCACTGGGAGTTTTCTTGCATGAACGTGGCAGCTGCCTGTCCACCAGTACTCAGCACTGTCTGTGATCGTCTAGACCCTAGAGATGGAGGATCATGAGGTGGGTGAGCCGAGCATGGCCCTGTGGAAGAGTCTGGCTGCACAGGGCGCTTCTTGACTGATGAGTGGGGGGAGGGAGCCTGGGACCCTGGAGGGGCACCATGAGTTCAGGCAGAGGGCACCTAAGGAATCTGTGAGCTGAGCTCAGCAAAGGTGTCAGAGGCTTGGTGGCAAAGGGAGCCTGTACTTCTGACAACATGGCTTGTCTGATGACCTCGAAGCTCTATCAGAATCTAAGTGATGAGCAGAGCTGGGAAGGTACATCTTTGAAGGCTTTTCCTAGAAGAATGGGAAAAAATTACATTGACCGTAATCATTTGAGTCATAAAAACTGTAGCATAAATTTAATAGGATATATTTAAAATAAACATATGAGGAGATGAAATGAGGGAATCATGTAAGTGTACATAGAAATGTTGCCAAGTTTGGTCTTGCACATACTTGTGAGTGCAGAAGAAGATGGAGATGTTTGAAAAGTCACTAATATCCTTTTGCATCAATAACTATTGGCAGGCTGATAGGATGTCAGCCTACACGATGTATAAAACTCAAGAAATACTGAAGAATCCTTAGCACGCTGAAAATGATATAAAAATGTAATTAAAAGATGCTGATATGGCAGCTTGATCCTTGATGGCCAAAAATTGAAATATATTCGAGTCAATCAACAGTACAAAGGACAAACAGATTCTACTGCATTTGTGTAATGAAATGTAATAGAGCAAAAATAAAATCAAGGAATGTTTACAAGTTGGATGAATATCATGAGCATAAAACTGAACAGAAAACACTAACCACAATTGAGTGTTGCTGTATGAAATACGAATAGTGGTTAGTACCAGGGACATATTTGACTACCAGCAGTGGTAGGTGAGGCCTTCAGAACTCTGAAAATGTCCTTTATTTTGATCTATATGGTGGTGGCATCAGTGTATCCATCTGGCAGATTCAGTGGCTCAGCATTTAACATCTTTGCAGTGTGTTGCATGGCCTGATGTAGAAATTTAGATTATGATGCCAACTCTATCCCAATCTTCTACTGCTGTGTAACAAGCTACACTGAAATGTCGTGATCTGGAAAAGCCATGTATTATTTCCTTCCTTGGTTCTAAAACTGAATGGGCCCAGCTTGACAGGTCTCACCTATGGTCTTTCACCAGGTGACAATGATCAAGTAGTCACTCTGACTGATATTTGAAGGCTAAAGAGCAACAGAATTCTAAGATGGCATCTACATGCCCACCAGTATGTGCATGCACACGAATGTCTACATGCACAGCAGTATGTACACGCACACCAGTGTCTACATGGATACTGGCAACTACATGCATATCTATATCTATACTCACCAGTGTCTACCCACACATCAGCATCTACATGCACACCAGTGTCTCCATGCACACCAGTGTCTTCATGCACATGTCTGACACTCACCCAGAGAGGTGCCATCTCTTTCCTGGGAGCTCCCCAGTGGGTTCAGAGGGGGCTCTCTACTGTACTGGGGCTTTGGGGCACTCAAAATTACAACACTGTAGTTGGATTTCCCAGGAACAAATAACCAGGTAACCAAGGTGGCATCTCCAAGGATGCTGTGGCTGAGTCTGGAGGGCAGGAAGCAGCATTGCCCTGTGTTCTAGCTGGCTCAGATTTGAGAAGAGCACTCGGGAAGGACAGTGCTAGAGAATGTCTTTCATCAGCTAGCATCTCTGAAAGCTGGGCGCCTTACTATGGTAATTTGTGTCCTTGGTAGTTATGCGGTAAACTATTCCACTTTTTTTTTTTAAAGCATTTGTATCCAAGATTCTCTTTCCTTTAGGAGAGTTTCTTCCCATTTCACAATATCTGTTGTGCATTTAGATCTTATTTACTCTTTTATTTTCTCACTCTAAGGTGATGATACAAGGAAAAAGGGAAATATATAGATATTACATATGATATAAGACATTATATATGATATGTTATATATGTAATAGTTAAGATAGTCATGCTAATAATTTCTCTAAGTTCTTTGAAAATATAGATTTGTGCTAATGTTGGTGGGGCAATTTTTTATACCTATATCCTATGCTCTGAGCAATTAGTTTGAAGATAATAATATGCAACGTATTAGCTATTGTATTCTGTTATTATCTTGCTTTGAAATTAATTTCTTTTTAAAATAAAATTTAAAAAATAAAAAGCATTTGTGTAATATTGCTTTTTCTGTCTTTGTACACTTACCCTTCTTTTTCCATATTTATCTTCAATGAAATTTATTTTTAATGGATATGCAAAAACATACATAATGGTTGTAAAAATTGATAGTGTGGTGATAGATCAGTGTATGGACTGATAGTTTCCTGATGATTAGCAACCTTATACTGTACACGGATTCTTTATATTTTTTAATTTTACTTATGTATTTATCTATTTATTTATTTTCTGATGCATTTAGTATAAGTGACTCATTACAGAAATAGGACTCACTACAGGGACTCACTACAGAGATGGAACTCCTAGTGATTCTCCTCTTTACAGCCTCCCAAGTGCTGGCATTATAAATGTTCACCACCATGCCCAGTCTCACACTGATATTTTATATGTGGCTATAGTATGCAATTTGTATTTAGCCATATTACTTATAAAAGTAAAGGCTCAGTTTATTTTTAAATGTATTGATGTAGAGCTTTATATAGTATATAATTGTAAATATGTTGGGGATTTTTTTTTTCATTTTATTTTGTATATTTAATTTTTCTGGTGTATCTTCCTTGATATGCTTTTTAGCTTCTATGTCTTTATTTATTTCACATTTTTAATTACTTTTTATAAGAAATAACAATATGACAGTTTCAAAACACGCTAGTAGTACATTCCCATTAATTGATACAATGCTTACTGTTGTCCCCAAAGTAGTTATTCAAAGCACAGGACGTAGACGTGATAATTTTTCTAATCACTATTGGTACAAAAATTTCTTCTCATTGAGCTGAGAGAGTAGTTCTATACATAATCCAATATTCCATAATCGCAGTGGGTTATTGCCGAACTGGCAATGTGGGAAGCTGTTGATTTAAGTCTTTTACAGCTCAGCATACTAATCTGGCTTTACTTTTTATGACTCATGCTTAAACTTTTCTGCTGGGTCGTTAAGGGCAAGTTAAAGCAAGACCTGTATAACAAAACATGGAATTTTTTATCTCCCAAGGTCACTCAAATCCCCTCAGGTTTTACCTTGAAAGCGTGTACAGTGATTTGTAGAACTGTTGTCAGTGTCAGCTGTCTGGATGAGTTTCAACTTATTTTTTTTCTCACTTCGCTAACTTTGCTTATAGAAGAATAATATCAACTTTTATCTCTTCACTGATTAACCACGACACTCCCCATGCTAACACACTCCTGGGTGAGATTTATCTTCACCTTTCCTGGTCCTAAATCAAAAATGTGTTTGAGAAAGCAAACACCTGTGTTCCCTGCCTGATTTTCTGGCTTCCAGGACTTGAGACAATCAGAATTGTAGATCCAGTAGGAGTGTCATTGTTTACTAATATTTAATATGTAATTATAGATTAGTAGCAGTGTCATTGCTTTACCAATATTTAATAAATTTAATAATTTCCCTGTATGCTCACCATCACCTACACTCATCACTTTCCTTGTGCAAATCCTCAGTGTTTATTTAGTTGAACATCTGCACACCAGCTAGGGGAAGAAGAATCCATGCTTGAAGCCTGTGCACTATTAAATGTAGCTGTTTGCTACACAGCCTTGATTGCTGGTAGCAAGGCGCAGAGTGCTGTGAGGGGCTGGCAGAGCTCAGTGCCAGGGCCTTGCCTGCCTCACAACCCAGTGATGCCAAAGATCTCGCTCCACTTATGTCACTTTTCCAAACAGTCCTGAAGATATTCAAGTGCCCCAAGCCAATAGAACCCATCATTTGTATACAAAGAAAGGAAGGGATATCGTAGTTTCTCTCAAAAATGAAGAATTATAGTGAGGCCTCTGACAAAATGGGTTGGTCTATAGGTGATTGATTATCCATATTTCAGTGTCAGTAATGACACATTGTTAGTTTACTTAAACTTCAATTGAGGGTTTGAAATGATGATGCCCATGAAAGAATAAAGATGTGTAATAGAGGCGCCAGAGAGAGGACAACAGTCTAAAACACCTGCTTAGGCAAGCTTAGGCAAGCATAGAGACCACGGTTGGATTCCTGGCACCACATACCATGCCAGTCCCGCACCCAGGGCAGATCTAGCTGGCCAGAGTCCTGTGTAGTGGCACACCTTTGCAATCCCAGTCCTGGGGAGGCTGAAAGGACTAAGATCACCAGGAGTCCAAGCTGCATAGCGAGACCTTGTAACAACCAAATTTATGTATGTGTGTGTGTATATATATATATATATATATATATATATATATATATATAATTTATAATACATATATTTATAATATATAATACATATATGGAATCAGACTTGATGTAATCTGAGGAGAAGCTAGGTGACTAAATGTTTAAAATCATTGTTGGGAAAACATTCTACCTAGCTCTGAGCAGCGAAGGTGAATGAACAGAGCCTTGACTTGAGTTGGGTTAGGTTTACCTGTCTGTGCCTTCGAGGAACTGTGAGAAGGTCTGATAAAGGGCACCAGGAAAATTCACTGAGGTTCTCTGCCCACTGCCCTGGGGGTTCTCTAGAAAGCAAATGGTATGTCAGGGATCCTGCCATGATTTGATATGCCAAGCCCTAATCCTTTTGGAAGCCAGCCACTCCAGAAACCCACAACCTGGAGGGTAGTAAGCGGAATATCTCTGGGTTAAGCCTGATGAGGTTTTTGTAATTGCTATCCACTTGCAAGACTGATTCAGTAAATTAAGAGCCACAGCATTTGCACAGCATAATGAATTTCCTAAATCTCTGAGAGCCTACTTCCATTGTCAGTAATTAGTACGAACTCTCTTACAGTAATGTAATTTTAAGTTAACCATTGTCCAAACCTCTTGCCACACAAGATAAATGGGTAAATACTTATAGAAAGCTTAAAATTTAGCTCAGCCATATATGAGGATATACACAAGACAGTCATGAGGTCACGATCTCATGGAGAAGTTGAGGAAGCTGTCTTCCTGATTAGGAGGGAATATAGACCCTCCACCATGGGCATGGCAGATGCATGTGACACCTGTTGATGCCTGTGCCACTGCCAACCTGTAGCTCCAGTGAGGGACAACTGTTATTGTCCTGGTATGACAACACTGAGGATAGCACAGGAAATGTGAAGAACTGAATTTAATGAACATTACTGCTCAAACATCCTTTCCTGTATGCCAAACTCACTAAAATCATCTGAATGCTCTTAGTCTCAGGGTATCTTCCATATATTCACGAGTTAGATTGGAGAGTTATTGTGATCGTGATATGCTTTTGCTGTGGTTTGTGTCTAGGTGCCCCCCAAAAGCCTCATGTAGTCACTGGGACAGTCTTCTGGAGTTCGTTGTTAAATCACGATGCAGTGCTGGGATTACGGGTGTGAGTGCTACACCCAGCCTGGGGCAGATAGCCTGAATGCAGTATAAGGAAGGGAAGAGGGTTGTTCTTTTCTTCTGCCTGTGCCACTGCTGCCACTGCTTCTCCTTTTTTGCTGTTGCTGTTTTCCTTCTCCGAATGGCTGCCCTCTGCCATGTACCCCTGCTTTGGAGCCAGCCAAGTATAGACTGGACTCTCCACAAACTGTGAGTAAAACAAGCCTTTCCTTGCCTAAATTTGGGTGTGAGATATTTTGTCCCAGTAAGGAGAGAAGGCCAACCAAGACAAATTCTTTGATGAAGAGAGAGCTGGCTCTTACATCCTTGGCAAGGGCCACCACCAGGGGGCAGACTGAAGTAGTTAAGATTATGAGATTGGATCAGCATCCTCCAGAGGAGAGGAGAGAAAGTGGGGTGCAGACGACACTGAAGATGTTGATGCTTCTGTTGCTTCTTGGGCCAAGTATAGGCCTTATTATAGTCTGTGAGTGTGTGTGTATGAGTGTGTGCGTGTGTGTGTGTGTGTGTGTGTGTGTGTTTCTTATGTATTGACAAGTCAAGAAGTAACCAAGCCAGGCATCGTGGGCTATCAATGCTTACTACAGTAAGCAAGAGTGTGTAGCCCATCTAAAGTGCTAAGGGTGAGGCCTTAGTCAGGAGATGTGGGAGGTGGAGTGTTAAGGGGTCTGAGAAGATGATCATACAAACTCAAAGCATATAAGGAATTTTTTAAAAGCTGGGAGAAGGGAGAACAGAAATGCATTATGTTTTCTGGAGATTTGTCAGACTCATCCTGCTGGCCACATTTGTCCCTCTGTCCTCTGTTTTAGCAGGTTCTGGGCTTGGGGTTCTGGTCCTTGAACACCTAAGCGGGGCCATCTGTAAGACTGGATCCTCAGTGAAGATCGAATGTCGCTATGTGAACTTGCAGGCCACCGTGGTGTTTTGGTATCATCAGCTTCCAAAACAGAGCTTTGTGCTGATAGCAACTTCGAACATGGATTCTAAAACCTTCTATGAACAGGGTTTTCCTGAGGAGAAGTTTCCCATCAGCCACCCAAACCAATCCTACTCAACTCTGACCGTGACAAACACCCAGCCTAAAGACAGCAGCTTCTACTTTTGTTGTGGTAGTGACACAGCGCTTGGGAAAAACCAGAAAGCTGGGCAAGAACATTGCCAGCAGCCTGTTCTGCGAAGGGAGGGGTGGGGTGAAAACCACAGCCTCTCTGGTTGATGATAGAGAAAGAAGGAGAGAGAGAGAGAGAGAGAGAGAGAGAGAGAGAGAGAGAGAGAGAGAGAGAAGAGAGAGAGAAGAGGATAGAGTATAGAAAGATGAGAGAGAAAATATGAGAATCTGTCTGTAGAGTGGGGAGGAAGTATACTGTCTGAGACTTAGAAAAACAGGAATAGGATTGGGGCTATACAGAGGACAACTGAAAGGAAAAGGTCCCTCAACATTATAGAGTGTACTTGTGAGCTGAATCTGCCACATGCCAGTCATGTGCTCTGGAATAAATCTCCATGATTCTACAGTGAGCTCTGAAGAGAATGACACAAGTCACTGGGAGTTTTCTAGCATAAATTTGGCAGCTATCTGTCCACCACTGTTCAGCATGGTCTGTGATCATCTTGATCCCAGAGATGGAGGATCATGGGACAGGTGAGCAGAGCATGGCATTGTGGATGAGTCTGGCCTGGTGTTTGGCAGCACAGACTTCTTCATGACTGATGAGTAGGGAAAGGGGGTCTGGGACTCAAGAGCAGCACCATGAGCTCAGGCCCAGAGGGCATCTGATTAAGCCCTAGAGTCAGGGAGGCCTGTGAGCTGATCTCAATGAAGGCACCAGGGGCTGGGCAGAAAAGAAAGCCTGTACTTCAGACATGGTGACTTGTCTCATGACCTTGAAGGTTCTACTAGAGGCTAGGTGATGAGCAGAACAGGGAAGGTAGATGTTTGTAAAAGACCTTTCCAAGAAGGAAGGAAAAAATTTACGTTGACCTTAATCCTTTTAGTCTGACATAAGATTGTAGCATAATAGGATATATTTAAAATTAATGTACGAGGAGATGGAATGAGAGAAACACGTAGCTATACATAAAAATGTAGTCAAGGTCTATCTTACGTGCACTTGTGAGGGGAGGAGGAGAGGGAGATGTTTGAAAAGTCACTACTGTTCTTTGCTTCAAAAAACAACCATTGGTAAAATGGTTACTTGATTCAATAAATAGCTATTGACAGGTTGATTGGATGCCAGTCTACAAACAGCATAAAACTCAAGAAACAATTAAGAATTCTTAGCATGCGAGGGCCAGCCAAATAGCTCTGTGCATTAAAGCACCTGAAAGCAGGCACAGGGGCCAGGGGTTCCATTCTCAAGCCTGCTATGCCAGCCCCACCCCTGGGACGTGCTGAGAATACAATTGAGACTGGGTGTGGTGGCACAACTGAAATCCCAGCTCTTGGGAGGCTGTAAACAGGCAGATCACTATAAGTCTGATCTAGTAGTGAGACCCTGAACACCCTGTAGACCCTTCCCTAAAAATAAAAGAAAAAGAACAATTCTTAGCATGCGGAAAATTTTTAAAAGTAAGAAAAATGTAGTGATACAGTAGCTTGATTCTTGATGGCCAAAAATTAGAATATATTCTAGTCAATCAACAGTACAAAGGACAAACAGATTGTACTGCATTTGTGTAATGAAATGTAATAGAGAAAAAGTAAAATCAAAGAATATTTACAAGTTGGATGAATATCACAAGCATAAAATTGAACAGAAAATCCTGATCACAGTTGAGTATTACTGTGTGAAGCAAGAATAGAGCTCACTACCGGGGACATATTTGACAACGAGCAGTGGGAGCTGAGGCTTTCAGAACTCTGAAAATGTCCTTTATTTTGATCTATATGGTGGTGGCATGAGTGGATCCATTTGTCAGATTCATTGGCTCAGCATTTAGCATCTTTGCAGGGTACTGCATGTAATTTATACCCAACCTAGGAAACATAGATTGTGATGACAGCTCTATCCCAGTCTTCTATTGCTGTGTAACAAACAAGCTACACTGACATGTAGTGATTCAGAATAACCATTTATTATTGTCTTCCTCTGCTCTAAGGGCTGAATGGGCTCAACTTGACATGTCCACCTGGGGTCTATTATCACATGATTATAATCAAGTAGTCACTCAGGCTCATATCCAAAGGTTAAGGATGCTAGGCTTCTAAGATGACATATACATGTCCACCAGGGTTTACATGCACACCAGTAACTACACACACACCAGTGTCAACTACACGCACATCAGCGTCTGTATGCTCACGTCTCGCACTCACCCAGCAGAGTGCCAGCTCTCTCCTGGCAGCTCTCCAGCAGGATCAGAAGGGGTTCTCTACTGCATGGTGGACTTGGGGCACTCAAAATCACAACACAGCAGTTGGATTTCCTAGGAGCAAGTATCCAGGTGGCCAAGGCGGCATCTCCAAGGATGCTGTGGCTGAGTCCAGAGGGCGGGAAGCAGCATTGCCTTGCATTCTAGGAAGCTCATGTTTGAGAAGAGCTCTCGTGAATGCCACTGCTGGAGATCGTCTTTTGTGATCTGGCATCTCTGAAAACTGGGCACCTTCCTGGGTAATGTATGTCCTTGGCAGTTGTTTGGCAAGCAAGCTATTCCACTTTTCTTTTTTAAAGAAGCATTTGTTTCCAAGATTCTCTTTCCTTGAGAACAGGTTCTTCCCATTTCACAGTATCTGCTGTACATTTGGATTTTAGACGCTCTTTCG
>PVKN010029880.1:0-12882 GCA_004027915.1 Capromys pilorides
TCTTCTACTTTGTATTTAGTACAGGGTATACAGGGTCTCATTACACAGATTGGACTCATAATGATTCCCCTATTTTCAGCCTCTCAAGCACTGGGATTACAGGCATGTGGCACTGTGCTCAGTCTTAATCACCATCTCAGCATGCCCTGGGGTGAGACTGGAAAGGCACACAGGAGATCGAATCCTAGGCCCTGCACCTGTCCTTCTAGGTATCTTCTTGACAGAGCTACAGGTACCATAGTACGACACATGTATGCCCATGTTTAGAGGTAAATCTTGGAAGTGCCCTATGTGCCCCTCAGCAGATCAATGGATATAGAGAATGTGGTGTTTACGTACAATGAAGCACTAAACTACCATAAAGGATAAACTTGGATCATTTGTGGGAAAATGGATGCACCTCGAGACCACAATGTTCTTGCCACTTTCTGAAGCAACTTTGGAAGTCTTCTTCCACTCGCAGTCTTTGCTGTGCTGCCACGGCTGCCTTGATATTCTGAATTGATCTGTACTGCTTACCTTTTCTATTCATTTTGACTTTAGGGAAGAGGCGGAAATCACAGAGTGCAGATCGGATGGATCACGTAGGTGAGGACACCCCGCAGTGCTGTTGCACAAGCCTGCCTCTCCACTGGGTGGCACCAGCAGCGGCACACACACTGTGTGAAGACATCACAGAGGAGGACTCTGCTGCTGCCTCAGCAAGACAGGAACAAGGGGACCAAGTGTCCCTGTGTGTTTCAAGTAAGAGGGAGCATTCTTCTGGAGATTGATGAATATGTATTTACTGTAATAAATCTTTCAATGTAAACATTTACCATATATCTTGATCACTCATTGTACATAGGATATATGCAATATATATATATATATATATATATATATATATATATATGGAATTCAGAAGGAGTATGTAAACTTAGCTTCTGTGATATTAATCTCACATCATTGGCGTGTTGGTTTGAGACAAACACTTGACATCTCTTTCCCATCTATCACAGAACCCCACTGAAGATAAAAAGTTAGTACCTCATTACATCACAGAAGAGGCAGTGATGGGCAGGAAGCGTACTGTCAGAATACAGAAGGACTTTCAACTGACCGCAGGACTCACAGAACAGAATTAAGATTTACAGTGGCTGGCTAAAGTGGTTTCCCCTTCAAATATTTCCTTTCTGAAGAGTCCCGTGCAATTGTAAGAGTCACAGGACCAGGTTTTCTTCAGCTATCTGTTGCTTGGGGTGGTGTTGGGGAACAGAGGTAGAGGCCAAGACTGCTGTGGGCTTGAGGCGAGCTTCTAGTTGTTAAGCTTCCTAATTATATATTTTTATAGTTAATTAAGCTGCATGTAAAAAAAAAGTTGATATTGATGGTAAGTATTTGACTGACAACTCACATTTGAGATAGTTCAACTATAGTCAAGACATTGACTGGGAAGAATGACATACTTAGAATTTCTTGGAAAAACTTAAAAAAATGAGTTACAAGCCAGGCATGGTGGTGCACACCTGTAATCCCAGCATTCGGAAGGCTAAGGTAGGAAGATCCTTGAGAATTCGAGACTAGCCTGGGCTGCAAAGTGAGCTCAAGGCCAGTTTGAGCTTCACAGGGAGACCCAGTCTCAAGAAGACAAAAACACATGTATTACATACATTTTTCACCTTTATTCATGTCATAAACACCTAAAATATCACTGATGGGAAAACATTGGCATACGGTTTGCTTTATTATCTGGAATTTATCTACTGTTTGCCAGTTGAAGAGCAAGTGAATACATTTCTTCTTTTTTCTCTGCCTCTATGACATTTATATTATCCATTTATGACAGTCACCCAGTTACAAGAGCTATGTTATCCAATATGACACAGACAAAAATTATGTTCTATATAAAATAATGCTTTTGACTGGGCTTACATTGTTAGAAGCTACCCATGTTTATTAGGTCACTTGCTATTTTTTAAATCCACTGACTGAGAGGTGGACATCTACCCAGAGGGATTATTCATATTTTAGAGAAGCAAAGGATATACTTGAAGTTTTATATTCCTTAGAAGGAGTGTTTATTTCATCTAAGTGAACTGCCAAAAATTACCATGCTGCCTTTAAGATCTGCGTTTAACTAAAACCTGCTACATTATACCCGTGGCAGCTCGTGACGTGCTTTGCAGGTCCACGGCATCTTTGTCTGAGAATATCCATGTTTATTTTATCCCCATAATACCTTTGGGCAGATGAGCATCTGTGGTATTTTCTTTTCTGCTTTTTTCTTTTCAAATACCAAGAATCGCTTTCATGCAAAAGCCTTCCATTGCCCCCAGGACTGTGTGTGTGAGGCTTGTAGGCAAGAGCCAGGAGCTCTTTTTTAGGAGCCTGGATTGATTTTCCCTTTTCTCCTGCCTATCTTGGCCAAGGTGTCAATGAAAGCAGTGGGTGGGCAAGTAAAATCACTTGAGAAACTCGCTGGAGATGACTTCCCATCTTTATATCTGCTTTACCTACTGCACAGTACAGGTGAAGTCAAGTACCTGGGTGATCCATAGGCCGCTTTCCATAGGATAATTGATGGCTGGCTTGCGGGATAAGGTAAATTATGGAAAATTCAAGAACCACACATAAGGTTCACAACTGTGCTCAGAGATTTACCTTGGCATAAAAAGTTACCAAAAATTCTAGGGGATTAATACAAGATGCGTTTTATTATCTTACTTTACATGATCAGCAGCATGTGCACAGCTTATTTTTTTTTTGCCTAGAATCTCAAAAGGCTACAGCTGATGCGGCTGTTGACCTGTGTTCTTATTTGGTGTGTTGCTGGGAGGAAATCTCTCTCACGTCTACTTAGATTGTGGGCAGGACTGATTTCTTTGTGTTTGTCAAGCTGAGGATCCTGGCTTGTTGCTGGTTGTTGAATGGAGACCACTTTTAGCTCACAGAAGACTTCCATCATTTCTTGCAATGTGGGATCTTGAAATATAGCTACTTTTTTTTGAAAGTCAACTAAAGTGAAACTCTATAGTGATTCTTTTGATGAAATTCTGTCTCCCATATACAGTGCAGACATGGGATGGGCAGGACTTCACCTTTGCCATTTTCTGCTTGAAGCAAGCCCTGCAAAGCAATTTTTTTAATTCAAGGCTTCCAGTCATGGCATCTAGTTTCAAGGTCATCTCATGGCCCGATGTGTCTGTTAAGGTACACGTGAAAAAGTTCCCTCCTGCATGAACAACTCTTAGAACAACTCTTAGCATTCTTAGATATCCACAGAATACTCCACAGGTTTGGCCAAATCTTGTTTACATATGGCTAGATGCATTACTCACACACAGCTGAGAGGGAGGCTGAGAAATGCAATTTTAAGCTGGAGTTATTGTCGCCCAAAATAAAATTTATGTTCTTTTACCAAGAAAAGAACACAGTTTAGCCTTCAGCTGGTGGCTCTCTCTTCTTCCATGCTGGCCCTGAGAGCTCCCTCCAACCTCGTCCTGAATGTTGAGTCTTCCCGTTCAGTGTTGACCTTTCAATGTAAAGTCTTTCATCGAGTCTGTCTTCAAACCACTTTAAGCAGACAAAAGGTTTATCTCTGCCTATATTTGTCAGTCCAGGTTCTTCACCATGAAAAGTCGCTTCTGCTAGCTTTTTCACCCTTGCCAATTTCGTGAATGGTTATGTGTGGTGCCAGTCGATCAGCGGTACTCGGGGGGTGCCAGGCTTTTGCTTAGCTTTCATCCCTATCAGCTGGGTCTCCAAAGTCTTGGGATGATACACTGGCCTAGCCGGTCTCCTTTCTACCTAGTAGTTTGTTGCCTGCTTTGAGATCTTCTTCACCACATGCTGGTTCCATTTCAGGTATCAGATTGCTTTTTACACCTTGATATCCCGTCTTTGTCTCGAGCACACCCTGCTGTCTGCCTCTGGACCCTGGGTACTGTGGTTCTGTCGCCTGTAGCTGGCACTGACATAGGTGCTGGACATGTATCCTTGTTTTGGCCTCTTTCACTGGCTCTCATCCTCTCCCTGCCCTACTCAGAGCCATCACGGTCTGACACTGCTGGTCTAGCTGTACACGAGATCCCCGGTCAGCGTGGAATTGATGTGATTGGAATAGTAACTGAGCAGTGTGCGATTAGCTCTGGGCCTCGGAAGAGCTTGTGATTTTTCTGGTGCCAAGCTTGTGCATCTACTGTATTCTTTCTCTCTCTTTTTTTATCTTTTTTTTTTTTTTTTTAAGGAAGTGTCCACAGGGTGTTTAGGGTCTCACTACTAGATCGGATTTGTAGTGACCTGCCTGTTTATAGCCTCCCGAGAGCTGGGATTACAGCCACACACTACCATGCCCAGTCTCAATTGTCTCAGCTGGTCCGAGGGGCGGGACCCACACAGCAGGCCCGGGGATTGCAACCCCAGCCCCTGTACCTGCTTGCAGGTGCTTTAATCTGATGAGCTGTTTGGCCCACCCTTTCTCAAGTTTTCTCAGAAAACATTGTAGTACAAGTCTCAGGTAATACTCAGGACCTACCAACCTCATCAGTGCCAAAGGTAAATGGGATGGGAACCTCAACTGGGGTGAAATGTGATGGGGGAATAGGACTTGAGCCCCAGTAGCAAGGAGGCTGAGGCTGGCAGTGTTGTGAGGAAGGAAGGAAGCAGGAAAGCAAGGTCAGAAGGTTGCGGAGATCCCATGGGCCTTCTGCGGCCACCTTTGCGTCAAGTCCGCTTCCACCACAGTGCTAGAGAACGTCCCTGAGACGATACTTCTTTGGCAAATGATTTGCCCAGCCTGCTCCTCTCGCCTTCTCAGCCTGGCTCTGACATCCCTTGACCTCACGATTCTTAGGACGAATTTGTAAGAATAATGGCCAATGTTCTCATCTTTTCTACTCAAATCATGCCACAGTCTTGATTTTTTACCTGAGCTGCTGTGTGTGTGAAGTCAGCTGGTGGCTCCCTCTTCTTCCATGCTGGCACTGAAAGCTCCCTCCAGTCTCGTCCTGAATGTCAAACCTTCCTGCTCAGCGTTGATTACAATATGGTGCTCAATGAGAGAATGCAGTTGTTTTCATGTGATTTATAACCTAGAGAAACGCATGATGAATAAGTACATGAACGAACAAGCAGGAAAAAATCAAGGCATGACAAACGCATTGTAGGGCATTAAACAAGCTATCGTGACAGCGAGCAACCTAGGTATAAGTGATCCAGAAAAGTCCAAAGAATTAAAATATATGATGGGAATCTAAACAATAAGAAAGATACAGTCATGCACACATAAAAGTAGAATTTTCAATTTTTGTGTTATTAAAATTTTGGACCAAGTAATTCTTTGTCGTACAAGCAGGCACTGCATGTGATAGGATGTTCAGCAGCAAGCCTAGTGTGCATTACTGGGAAGTAGGGGCACCTTCCCAGCAGTGACAACCGTGTAGAGAGACAGCACCACATGTGCCCTTGGGAGGCAGGATTGCCTTTGGTCGATAACCACTGTATTAAGAGGAAGAGCTTCCTCAGCCAAAGGTGTTTAGAATTAGTTTGTTGTTTTCCAGTAGTGGAGAAGGGGGTGGTGTATCTGTGGCACAGGGCTGAGGGGAAAGAGTAATGTCTCGCTCAGCAGGGAGGCAAGTGGCAGCCATGCAGTGAGGAGACCATAAGGCACGGATTTGATTCGGGCTTTATTCTAAGTCCCCTCAGAAGTCATTGGCTATTTCAAATTTTGGTCACATGTAATCAGATTTTCATTTTAGAATGATTTTTTCTTAGTGTTGTACAGAATGCTGATGACAGGGCAAGCAGGATGGCTGCCAGCTCTGATGACTGCTGGAATGATGCAGTGACAGTGGAGACAAGGAGAGGGGATAGACATGAGGTCTGTTTTGGACGATGTGAGGTTGACTGCCAATTCCACAGCATTAGCAGATTCCCGGGAGGTTAGTAAAACACACCTCTGAATGTGTCTGGGAATTTCCAGAGATGACTGGCAGGTAGGCCAGCAAACCAAGGAGGAAAGACCCGCCCTGATTGTCAGTGGCACCATCCAATAGGCTTACAGCCCAGGCTCAATGAAAAATGGAAGAAGTCAGCCTAAGTTTGCAAGCGTATTTCTTATTGATCTGCTGCCATGGCTGGTGGACATGAGATTCTGGTTTCTTCAGTATTCGGTGTGAACTCATATCAGCAGCATTCCACGGAGCTCTCAGACCTCCTGTCCCAAATTGAGGTTGCGTCCTTGCATCCTTGGCGTCTTGTCCTGAATCTTTCAGGTTCTTGGATTGAGCAGTTGCTGGGTTGTCTGGATCTTTAACATGGCAGTGTGGACCATCTGGCCTTTGATCTTGTTACCCTATCTAGTAAATCCCCTTTAATATTTACATAGAGAACCCTATGCAGGGTTAGAAAAGACTAAATTTATGCAGAGAATGGATGTGGAGATAAAAGAAAAAAAATAAATCATGGTATCTCAGATTTTTGGTCTGAGCAAGTTAGTACCAGGGATAGGAAAACAGGCAATGCTATGAGGTCTGTTCTGGCCTTCGTAGGTCTGAGATGCTGGCTAGACCTAGCACTAAAGCAGAGAAGACATTTGGATATGTGAGTCTGGGGAAATGTGAGTGCCGCCACGGTAGCAGAGGAATCGCCCTCTTTCACGTGATCTTTAAAGTGAGAAGACCGAGGGGGAGAAGCCACACTACTGTGAAAAGAGAAGAGGTAGATGCCGAGGACTGCTCTTTCTGAACTGGGTCACTGAAGAACTAACCTGAGGAGGAACTGCGAGAGGACTGATGGGAAGCTGTTCAGGAGATGGGAACCAGGGCAGGGCGGCACCTAGAAGATGGAAGGGAGAGCTGCGCCTGCCCCCCGGCAGGGCTACAGAGCTCCCTGTGACATTACACCAACTGGTCCGTCCTGAGACTTTGTTAGAAGTTCAGTCTATGAAGCCAACGGCTTGAAGAGAGGGCCTGGAGTTACTTGCTCTAGCCGTTGAGCTGAGCAGCTGTGCTCCGTTGCTTTGGGTTTTCAACTGTAGAATGGGGAAAGTCTCAGATCCTGTATTATAGAGTTGCTTTAAATTAAACAAGATCATATGTGTAAAATACATATGGTGCTTAACAAGTGTTTCAACACACGTTGTTGCCTGTACTTGAAATTTTAGACTTGTGTCTTGGGGTGAAGAAGATTCTTTCATTGTCCTGAGAGTAGATATTAATATAGTCTATCCAGAAGATTCCATGTTAATGTCCATGAAAAGCCTTAAATATGTATTGTCCCATCGAAGAATGTGCAAAAATTAATCAAAAATAATTCATGGATGAGGATGATCACCTTAGTAGAATTCAGACAGGGAAACAAATGGATCCATTTAACAGTCATTAGTAGAGAACTGACAAGATAAAGATAAAGCTTAAAAGGGTGTATATTCATACAGTATGCTGTCACCCAAACTAGTGAAATGGATGCACTTTTGAGTAAGCAGGCAAATGTGGCCTCCGTGCACCAGGTAAGTTTACAAACAAAATGTTGACACTGATTATCTCAGTGTGCTGAAGTTAAATATGATTTTAAAATCGTTCTCTTCATATTTTCATCTTTTTTTGGATGTTAAAATATTGTCTAAGATTTTCCTTTGCAGCAAGAGAAGAAAAACAGTAGAAATATTTAATAAAATAGAAAAAGGCACTCGGGCAGGCTGCCCTCGGTGTCGCCTCTCGGTAGGCGGAGGACGATAACTCTTCACCATTACCCAGCAGAGATGCTTCTTTGCTTTTTTACCGGCCTCTGCCTTCTGTGCACTAAGATTAAGCACTAGCCAAGACTACATTTATCAAAGGTCTGTTTGAACAAGGATGGAGCCATGTGCAGGCGTAGTTACAGGGAAACAGAACTTCAGACAAGTTAATGAGAGAAGAAAAAAACAGCGGGTCACTGAAGATGTCTGCTTGTCGCAGAGCTATAATTTCTTTCCTCAATTACTTCTCTTCTGCCAGCTGTGCTGTGTGACCTGCTGCTCTGCCCAGGGGAGGTTCCATGGTTAGTGGATTGTGCAGGACAAAAAATTCAGCCACGGTGAAGCATCAGCTCATTTCCAAAGAGGAATACAGTGCAAGTTCAGAAACACGGGAGTTCTGTGCCCTGTTTCTGTGTGAATGTACGTAACTGTACATTGGAGACTGTAAAAGACACAGCCCTAAAGGAGAGGATCTCACCCGAGGAAGTATGTCTCCAGATGGTTCTTTCCCTGATGGAATGTCCAGCCTGAAAATCAGCTGGATGTAAGCTGAAAACTATTGTGTTATTTACTTGCGGTCTCAGAAGAGAGATGAAGGCTGCCCCAGGACCTAGACACCGAGTGAGGAAACTGGTGAGGAGGAAGTCTCAGCGGGAAGAGCTCCCAAGTGGGTATGAACACCCCTCACCTCCATATCTAACCTCTGTATGGACTGGAGAACCTAGCCGAAAGCAACAGCCAAAATGCTGAGGAGGTCTCTGCTGTGGCACCCTGCAGGGGAGATGGATGGGGCTTGGTCAACTCAAGCAGCTCACGGAAATGCCGCAAGTCTCATGTAGCAAGAGTGAAGGCCATGTCCCCAAATCTAAATCTAAAATATTTGTTCTAGGTCTAGCATAAACCACGAGACTCACTCCAAATTGTGAAAATGAACCATTCTAAGTTGAGCGTAATCAGCCAATCATTTAACTGTCTGTTAGAACAAAAATCCACATTATCCAGAGATGGAAGCAGAATCCATGATTTCTGCATTGTGACATCCGTGTCCAACATGTACTAAGAACTAGTGGATGCACACACACAAAACTGGGAGATCTGACTTACAGGTAAGAGAAAAGCAGTCAAAAGAGGGCACTCCCAAGGTGATGCGAGCGTTGCAACCAGCAGAAGAGAATTTAAAAGCAACTACAATAATTATGCTCAAACGGCTGCTCCCCGTTCACGTTTTCTCAGCTCCGTGGCTACTTTAGTTCGGCTTAGTTTCTAATAGTGGGACGAGAGCCCACAAGCACGTTGCTTTCACCAGCAGGACAGCGCTGGTGTTTGCTAACTGAACGTGCTGGGGAGACACTGAAGGAGGAAGCAGCTTCTCCTGCCCGGTTCAGATGGGCTTTTAATTTTTAGCAATTTCAGCTCTGGAGTGCAAGGCGGCCTACAGAGTTGGCGGTGCCTCGATGGCGGTTTGACAGGGGGCTTCAGCCGCCTCCCCGCCGAGCGCTCCTGGTGCTCTCACAGGCTGAGCACCGCGGCAGTCGACTGCCTGTGCCATCTCTCCTGGCCTCACATCCTAACGTTTCCCATGGCCTGTAGTCTCTATCCATCCTATCCAATATCGGGAACTCGACCATGGGGTGGGCGTGGCTTCGTCCTCGGGTGTCCGTCCCTTCCGCGCTCTGCTGTGTCCCGGAGCCTCGCTGCGCTGTGTTGGCTGCTCGCACATTCCTCAGCACTCCTCTTATCTCCTAGGAGGAAATCATTTTTTTTTTCCTTTCTGCATTTACAACAGGGTCCACAGGGTCTACAGGGTCTCACTATGTGGATCGGACTCATAGTGGTTCTCCTGTTTTCAGCCTCCCAAGTTCTGGGATTACAGGCGTGCACTACCATGCCCAGTCTCAGTTGCCGGCTCAGCGTGCCCTGGGGGCAGGGCTGGCACCACACACTGGTTGGTCATTCTTTATAGAACAGTGTTCTTAGTCTAACTGTTGGTGAGCTTTCTGTTTGCTGCCTGGGCTTTCACCTACAGTAAAAGACACATTCAAAATGAATAAGCAATATCAAAGATCCTGAAGCTAAGATGAACTAACTAAAATATAAAATGCATACAATATAAATAATGAATAAGATGTCTAAAGGAAAAGAACAGAGAGTGGCTGAAAAGCAAACGTGAAGAAACAGCATCTGATCTTAAAAACTGGGTAGTATCTATGAAGTTTTCAGAAGAATGGAAATAGCAGAAGATAAAAATAAATAAGTAAAAGAGTGGAATATTATAAAAACAAAACAAAACAAAACATAACAAAACAAAACAAAACAACACAGAGCCACCGTTATAGTCCGAGAGAGCGGAAAGACTGAACATGAGAAAAAAATCCCACCAATCCGTGTCTGGAAACACACAAATTAATAAGAGTCAAGAACTTCAGCAAACCACGAAGATGATATATAGAGAAAAGATCGTTCTTAGGTACAGTGTAGGTCAACTTGCTAAAAGTGAGTAACTGAAAAATCTTGAAGTTAGACAAATAAAAATAGTTTCCTAGATGGAGAGTAGCGCTAATATGAACTGCTGCAGATTTCTCATCAGGGGCCAGTGAAGTCCAGAACACAGAAAACTATATTTTTAAAGTGTGGAGAGAAAAAGCAAAATAAAAAGTCAACTCAGAGTTTCATATTCAGTGAGAACACGTGCCAAAATTAGGTGAAATAAAGCCATTTTCAGGTAAGTGAAAACAGAAATTCATTCACTGACTGACTCGCCCTACAAGAAATGCTGAAAAGGCTTCGTTAGGTGGAAAGAGTTATACTACACAGAAAATCACACCTACAGCTGGGAAAGGTGATCACCCCAAAATTTAGAAGCTTATTTTTCTTTTAATTTTTGTAAAATAAAATTAAGTTAGATACTAATCTATCTATCTATCTATCTATCTATCTATCTATCTATCTATCTATCTATCCCTATATATCTCCAAAATATGTGAAAACCATAATACAAAGGAGGCAGCAAATAGAATTACAATGTCAAAAGATTTTTACGTCTAATGCAAAGAAGCCAATATTAATTTTATGTGCACTGCAAAGTTAAATGTACAAAACTGGGTCCCTACAGCACTGATTTCAAAAGGGGACACACATCCAAAGGACAGCAAACCACTGAAAAGGTAGGGCTGTCGGAGGGGGTGAAAAAGCTAATAGCTGGGTCCTCTAGCCGAGAGTCAGTAGGTCCTAAGAGGACAGAGGCGCGACACCCTTCTACAGCTCCGTGCATGAAAAACAGTGCACTGCACTGACATCACGAGTAACCTTCAAAACAAGAATGCTCGCTAAGTGGGTTTCATAACGATAGAAATAAAGTCCATCAGGGAAACAGATGATCCATAAGAAACTGGCTCCAGGATCCCTTACAGGCGAAAAGATTTGTGCACACTCGAGCTCATCAAATGACATCGCATTTGCATGTGTCCTGTGCACATCCTGTGTGCTGCACACTGAAGCCATTACTTAGAGTACTCAATAAAATGCAAGTTCTACATAAATAGTTACTGTATTGTTTAAGGGATAATGAAAATATAAAGTCTGTATGTATTCAGTACCAATGAAATTCTTGGAGCAATTTTAATTTGGGCTTGCTTTTTCTTTCCTTCTCTCTCTCCCTCTCTTTTCTTTCTTTCTTCTCTCTTTCTTTCTTCTCTATTTCTCTCTCTCTTTCTTTCTCTCTCTCTTTCTTTCTTTCTTTCTTTCTTTCTTTCTTTCTTTCTTTCTTTCTTTCTTTCTTTCTTGAGGTACTAGGGATTGAACTCAGGACCTTGCACTTGCCAGGCAAGCACTTATTCTACTGAGCTGTCTTGTCTCCTTAACCCTTAATCTGGGGTTTCTTGACTGTCTTCGATTTCATTTCTTTTGGATAGACACACAGAAGTGGGACTGCAGGATCATAAACATGCTAGTTTTAGTTTTTGAAGGGCCCTGTTTATTACAATGGTGACACTAATTTACTTGCACATCGCAAGAGTTCTTTTTTCTCCACGTCCTCAACATTTGTTTCCTAATCCTTTAATCATCACTGTTCTACTAGCTGTGAGGTGGCACCTTACTGTGACTTTCATTTGAATCTCCGTGATGATCAGTGATGTTAGACTCGTTTGCGTGGACCTGTTGATCACGTTTAGGCCCTTTTTGTGTGCTTGTGTTTCAGACAAGGACATAGTGTAGTGTAGCATGGTTCCACACTTGTGCTGCTCAGTTTTACGTTCTTGGCATTTTTAATGGTATCTTTTCTATTGAGGTATTGTATTTTTCCATTGCAGTATATGCACTTTATTTCTTACTAATTTCTCACTAAACATATGGTTGAATATAATTTCTCCTATTCTGCAGGTTTTTCATTTTCTTAACTTTTTTTTTTTGCTTAGGAGAAACTCTTAAGTTTTATTTCATTTCATTTCTTGTTTATTTCTCTCTTGCTGCTTATGATTTTGGTATAAATCTAAAAAACCCATCACTAAGACTGAAGTCAATGAACTTGCCATTTTTCTTACAAGTGTTTAATAGTCTCAGAACTATATTTCAGTCTTTGATGCAGTCTGAATTTATTTCTGTGATGGTAAAAGAGAAAGATCTGATCTTATTTTTTTGAACATGAATGTTGAATACTTGTTTTTTGGCAGAGTGTGTCAAACTCAGGACCTTGCGCTTTCCAGGCAGGTGCATAACCCACTGAGCTATCTCCCAGGCCCTGTACACTATTTGTTGAAAGGATTATTTCTCCACTGTGTATTGTTGGTAACATTATTCAAATTGGTTGGCCATATATGTTTAGATTTATCTAAGCTCTCAGTTCTATTGCATTACTATAATATATCAGTTTTCAAGCCAGGAAACAATTGTGTGATTACTGTATTTATAACATAAATATAAATGAGAATGTGACTCAAATTTTTTTCATGGTAACAATGCTTTAGCTATGCTGTGAAAGATGCCATCAAAGTTCTTTTTTTAAAGAGGAAAAAGCAGTAAAAAGATGTAGAATTTCAAAGCAAGATGACAGAAAATCAACAACGGTTATTTTATTACATATTGTTATCTTCAAAGTAGTTGCTCCAACTATCAGATATAACTGGTGTCAAAATTTTGATAGGGATTTTTCAAATGGATATTTATGG